>CAUYUJ010018904.1:571775-629275 GCA_963575745.1 Prorocentrum cordatum | reverse complement strand
GTTTCGCAACACGGGTTTTCAACAAAAGTGTGCACGCGCTCTTGCGTCGTCGTCGTCGTTGTCGCCGTCCTCCCTCCTCCCGCGTCGTCGTCGTCGTCGTCGCCTACGTCGTCCTCTGTTTTTCCTCGTGTTCGTCGTCGTCGTCCTCTTTGGCGTCGTGGTCGTTTCCGTCGTCGTTGTCGCCGTGGTCGTCCTTCCTCCTCCTCCCTCGTCGTCGTCGTCGTCCGTCGTCGGCGTCTCGTCGTCGTCCCTCCTATTTCGTCGCTGTCGTCGTCGTCGTCGTTGTCGTCGTCGTCTTCCCTCCTCCCTCGTCGTTGTCGTCGGCGTCGCCGTCCTTCCTCCTTCTTCGTCGTTCGCGTCGTCGCCGTCCTCCCTCCTCCCTCGTCGTTGTCGTCGTTGTCGTCGTTGTCGCCGTTGTCGTCCTTCCTCCTCCCTCGTCGTCGTTTTCGTTGGCGACGTCGTCGTCGTCATCGTCGTCGTCGGCGTCGTTGTCGTCGTCGAAGTCGTCGGAAACGTCGTCAGTGTCGACGTAATCGCCGTCGTCGTCGTCGTCGGCGTCGTTGACGTCGTCGTCGTCGTCGTCGTCATCGTCGGCGTCGTCGTTGTCGTCGTCGAAATCGTTGGAGACGTCGTCGGTGTCGTCGTAGTCGGTGTCGGCGGCACCGTCGTCGTCGTTGTCGCTGTCGTCGTCGGCGTCGGTGCCGTGGCCAAGTGTCATGTGGTACGTACTGTCACGGTCTTGTCTTAAGAGGTCTTGCGACCAAGTTGCGGGTGGGAGGGTGGATGTTTGCACGAGCAGTGGAGAGGACAGCTTCAAGACGGTCAAAGATTAATTGCACTGCATAGATGGCCTTACGTAGGTTGTACCGCGTAGACTATTCCTTCTCAAAATTTCGCCCCCTCCTGGGATGATCCGTTCCTATGTTCGTATTGCAATGTACGGGCGATTTCGCCCCATCGCCCAGCCGAAATCTGAGCCTATTCCATCCGAACCAAGCCGGTACCCGACCCCCTCCATCCACTGCAAAAAATACTCTGCGCGCGCACTCGTTTACCAAAAAACGCAAGTTTCAACAATCCCTTGCAGAAGGAACAGATGCACACGCGCGCGTCGTCGCGCGCGCATGCATTTCCAAATCAGATGCACAGAACAACATATCAAAACAAAGAGGTTCCGCAATGCGGATCTCAAAAAAATCCACCGCGGTGTTGGTAAATATCTCGTTTGTAAAACAAGCCATAGGTGGTTCAACATTGTACAAAATGCTACCAAACGGACTTCGCGCGCGCGTGTCGAAATCGTTCGAACGCCCCTGCGCGCGTGCCGTCGCGAAAAACTGTCGCGACAAATGGAGGGGAGTGCACGCGCGCGCGCGTCGTCGCGCGCGCATGCCGGTATCCGTCAAAACCGTCGGTGTCGTAACGATGTCAAAACCGAGTGTCCAAAACAAATAGAAAAACATATGGTTTCGCACGTTCATGCTTCAAAAAATCGTGCGCCCGCGCTTTTACGAATTCGAAAGAAACCACCGATTTGTCAACTTGGCCACGCAATTCTGCCAAGAGAAAGCCTCTCGCGCAGCATGGCAACATCACTCGGGCGCCCTTGCTCGCGTGATGGGGGGGGAAGGGGCGGGGGGGCACGATCCATGTACAATAAAGCCATGCGGGCCACGCTCGCGCGTCGGCCGCGCGTGCATGTCGAACTCAGTCCAACACCTTCATCACCGACGCGAAGACGCCGTCATCATCGTCGGCGTGATCAGCATCGGCGCCCGCAGTGGCCGCGCCTTCGTCGTTGTCAATTTAGCCACCAGCATTGCTACTATCATCATCGTGCCTACCGTTGTCGACGTTTTCATGATGCCGCGCCCGCCCAAGTCGCCGACTCGCACGAAAAAGCCCGCTGGGGCGCGCCCGGCGGTCGGCGCCACCGCGGCCGCGTCGGTCACGCCGCAGTAGCTGGCCGCTGCGCGCGCGAGCCTGCGCGGGCTGTCGCGGCCGCAGAAATGCGCCGAGCACTCGTCGCAATCGCCGCCGCATGGGGCTTGCAAAGAGGGAGGCCCGCAACGAATCTGAAAAGATTCCCCCCCTTTTCTGTCTCTGCTCTCTCCCTCTCTCTCTCTCTACCTCTCTCTCTCTCTCTCTCTCTCCCTCTCTCTCTCTCTCTCTCTCTCCCTCTCTCTCTCTCTCTCTTTTTCTCCCCCCTTTTTTCCCCCAAAAAATATTCCCCCCCCCCCATCCTCGTCATCCTTCCCTCTCCCCTCGCTCCCCTCGCACCCTTTCTCCCCCCCCCCCCCACCCCACCTCCTTTGTTTTTCCTCATCCTCCCCTCTCCTCCTTCCTCTCCTCATTTTTGTTCCATCCTCCTCGCCCCCCTTCCCTCTCTCCCCCCCTCATTCCCCTCCATTTTCTCATTCCTCCCCCTCTCCTCCTCTTCCTTTCCTCCTCCCAGTCACAGAACAGGGAAGCAACGGGGATTGGCTCGTCTATCTGATCATGCAATGAGGAGAAGGAGGAGGTGGAGGAGGAGGAGGAGGAGGAGGAATGGCAGAGCCATTTTTGGCGAAGCACAAACTGTTTAAATGCCAGCGTTCTCCCTGGCGCCGATGCTGTCGACGATCAGTCGACGTTTGCATACGCTACGGCGCAGTTTGTTAACATATAGTTAACTGGTTGCGTATTGAGGGTAGCTTTCGACCACACAATCTCAATGTGACAGTCGACGGTCAGTCGACGTTTGTCATCGCTACCGCACTGGCTGTTAAGATACGCTTAACTGATGATGTACTGCGTGGTGGAGTTTGATCGCACGCCCCTCAAACGTGAGCCGACAACCAGTCGACGTATGTGTACGCTACGGCGCAGTCTGTCAACATACGGTTAGCTGTTCGTGAACTGCGGGGCGGCATACGATCTCTCGGTTCTAACACGCAGTCGACGATCAGTCGACATTTATAGTTCCACGGCGCAGGCGATTAATAATTTCTATTACCGCGTGCCCCCTCTTTGCTTGCGTTTCGGCGTGCGCTTCTTAATCTTCCTGATCGACATGCATGGGCCTGGAAAATATTGTCTGAATTTCTGCGCAGTGAATGCGTTGCGCCACAAGCAGTAATGATACAAGAAGCATCGGTATCGGGCGCGCTTCATCTAGGAGATCCATGTCAATGTGTCCAGGCGCGACCACAACTGCTCCGCCGCTTGGGAGTTCAATGTCTTCATATGGATAATGGCGGGTGTCTTACATTTGTGTTCCTTGCTGTGGTAGCCATCCAGGTATCATTTGTCGCGCAAAGATCCTTCGAAATGCTTGGCGACCACGCGTCCGCAATCGCATGCATACTTGCCAACGAGCATCTTAGTTTTCTTCATGTCAACTAAGCAATATTTCTTGCATGCTGTGTTTTCACCATTCAACATCTCTCCCATATGGAGAATTTCGTTGCCGCCTCCGCTGCGATTCTTCATGTTCAAGGTTGCATAAATTCCTCCAGTCTGCGCGCGTGCAATCTTGATGTTCTCAATCTGCGCGACGGCCTTGCAACGCGATTTAGGCTTCGCCTCGGCCTTGGCGTCGGCCGCATCTTCTTTAGCACCCGCTCAATCTTTTTCGTATTTGGACGACCCGGGAGATTCTTTTTGGCATATTATTTTTTCTTTCTCCGCAAGCTTGCGATTGCATTGGGCATTTCCATCGGTTACGACATCCAACTTGCCCCGAGGGTGTTCGCATAGCGGGTCGCCCCTCGCGGCTTTGAAAATTACATGGGGGCCGGCTTTGTCAACGTCGAACACATTGTCGCCATCCGGCGCGGGATCGTTGACGTCAAAGTCGCACGCTCCTTCCTGCAAGCGCAAGAGACAAAATCTTGCTGGTAGAATACCAACGCCCACTCTCTTGTCGCCCTTCCCAGAGAACCAAGACTTGCCTGAACCGATGGCAGCATCGGGATGCAACAACGACATAACTGCGGCCTCCGCGCCTGCCGACACTCCTGCACAGCACATGCGATGCCGCATTTGAACCAGATAATTATAAATGATTCCGAGCTGCGCATGGATCAACACGATTGGATTATTCTCTGCATTCGTTATCGTCTTTTCCTTTGAGCCAGTCCTTGCGATATAGTTCAACTTATAACGTAAATTGAATTTCCCGTTCGTGCGCAATTTGATAGAAAGACGGATCGATTTCCATTCGGCACCGTTCCACACAGTGGCATCGTGCGCCCAGCAATGCCCAAGCTTTTTCTCGGGGCCCCATCCACATTTTATGTAATATTCAAGTTCGGGCCACAACGCATCGCTCTCCTGGGCCGTCATTAGCTGCAGCTGCAGGGTGCCAAGTCGGCAGCATGTGCAGCTCGAGTTAATGGCTCGAGGTAGGAGGAGGAGGATGATGGGGAACGAGGCAACAAACAAATGAGGAGAAGGCGGGGGAGGATCAAGGGGGGCAGGAGGAGCAGGAATACCTGGGGAGCACGGGAACAGGAGGAGATTGCTGGCCCTGGCCCTCGAGGCGTAACATGTGCCTCTTCCGACCGAAACACGTTGGCGGTCGAGGGGGGAACAGCGGGGCCGGGGAAGGGAGGGGGGGGGAGGAGGAGGAGGAGCTCACTTTTTCTCATATCACAATCGATGTGTACGACACAAACAACATCGACCGTATGCCTTTTATGGTGTCCTAATGGAAACTAAAAATGCGGATGCAAAAAGTCTTTGGCATCGAACAGATGTCTTACTACTGAGTTCCGTGTATTTGTGTGTGCACAGCGACCATCAAGCACGTGCTCTATGTAATGCTGGTTGAGTGGCCATAGACAGTCAGCATCAAGCAGATGTCATCATGACAGTACATAGCTTTCTCTGTATCAGATCAATCGGCGGAACATCCAGTTGGGATCGTGCTGTAGCACTACATGTAGCTCTTTCGCGTTTGTATTGTAGCAAGTCGTGGCGAGAAGACATATTTTAGTTGCGTGCGTCGGGTATAGAACTGTTACTTTGTTGTTCATATGCATACTCAGCGCATATTCAGCATCGTGGAAGGTGTGCAAGAAATCAAAAGACACCTTCGTCAACTCACTGGACGAGATTCCCTTGCGCACTGTCAAGTTCAAACATTTGGATGCCATTGTATATCTGGTGCGTTCGAGATATGCTCCCACGTGTATACGCGGAGGAATTGTGCTGTAGTACGCGTACTCCCGTCTCACCCCATATATGCGATTCTCCTGGAATGCGTCCACAACATAATCAACGCGGGTCCAAACCAGACAAGGTATACAAGATTGCATCGCCGCATGGTAGACACGTATCGAACGAGGGAAACGTTCCAGAAAACGTCATTGAACGTAATGTTATCCTCCGACAGTGGCCGAGGCCAATCCGGAATCATGTTCCTCCAACTGCCCATGCTCAGATGAATCCACTGAGAAAAATTACAGTGCAGCACGTCACTCCGAACTTGAAGCTCGAACAGCTAGTGACGGAACAGGGAAGGAGGTACGCGCAGGGGCAGCTCTATGACTACAAGGACGAGGAAGACTCAGATGATCAATGGCGGAAAAAAAAACACGCGCGGATTTTCCCTCAGCAACCGAGATGGAGCGACGGCCATCACGGAAACCCGAAAAGTGCTAACAAATATCGCTCAGGCATCCTTTTGCAGAGATGCGCATCCTCTAGAATGCAGAGGTGCGTGTATGTGCGTCTCTTTTTCTATGGTTTTCGATGGCCGTCGCGCGTGCAAAGTGCAGTCGATTGATCCCTCGCGCGCATCAATCAGATGCGTTATGATATTCGAGGCTATTCCTGGTGACAATCAGATACCTGCAACGGTATCAAACATATACCTTCTGATATACAGGAGAGGTATATTCATGAGGGAGCATGACACCAGACATCAAGCGTATATCTTGGCGAGTCATAGCCGCTGCCCTTGCTTCACAGGTGCATTCGAAACGCCCAATGCGGTTCATCTTGCACTACCACTTGCATATCCGACGTGTTGGCCCGGAAACATGTGGTGGCCACCAGGTTTCTTTTTGACTGGTGCGATGGATACACGACAGTAGTCCTGATGTTCAAGTGCATGCTCACGGCATGTTCCACATCGCCGAACGTGTGCGTGAAGTCTGCGTGAATGTAAGTCATTGGGCGAGATGTAATCGCACTGCGCAAGCATAAATCAAACATACTACTCACAGATTTGGCACGAAATCTCAACGCACGCTCGCCCACAAACGGATGATGCGGCATCGAAGGATAATGAGAATCCCTGCGCGCGGCCAGCCGCAATGAGTTCTTTCACGCGACCTCATGGATTCGAGGAGTCTTCACGCGTCGAATGCCGTTATGATTCAACCATGTACGACGTCGCACGCAATTAAACAGCGCCGGTGACAATCAGGACCAGTTACGCAATGCCTACCACAGAGCCCATTGTCGACAATCAAGGTATGGTGACGATCAGACACCATCATGCTGACGAATGGAGGAAGACTCATGGTGCGCGGTCTGGTCGACTATCAGCGCACGCGCAATCAATCCACCAGTTGACGACAGCGCGGGCAACGGTATCTGGATACCACCACGCCGATTGCCTGCGCGCCTGCGCGCGCGCAGATCGTCGGAACATTCTGCATCCGACGAGGAGCGGGGGGCCATGGGTAAACTACGGACACGGCAAGCTGCACCTGTTGTTCAAGGAACAACTCCACTTCATGAACCTGATGTTCGAAGTCCAGTGCAATCCTAAACCAAAACTTCCCGGATATAGCGCTGTAAACATCGTATTGCAGCAATGTGGGGAAATGCCACAATAATGCGTCGCTCGTGAGCATGATCGGTGGGGTCTCGTCTAACTCATTCATGTTGTCACGCGAGATGAACATAAAAAAGACTGCCATGGCACATATCAGAGAAATTTCCTTTTGACTGGGCGCGGCGGACCGAGGGCATGCTGAACTAACGAGCAGGTAGCAATGCTTTGAGCCGCCTGTAGTCTACGCATCCAGAGGTCGCGGGAGAGGTCAAGAACCCTTCTGGCCGATGAGCATGGTCATTCCCACGAAAGAGACACGCGGTGGGATGTTTCAGGGGCGGCCCGTACGAAAAAAAAACACGCGGACGAGGTCGGCAATTCGGACACGGAGGGGCATTCGAGCCCGCCTCTGAAACACACCCAGGGGGAAATCGAGAGAAGAGAGGAAGGATGTTTCAGGGGCGCTTCCTATGTTGCCATGAGGGGATTCGATGACGAACAGTCATCACTACCGCTATGGAATCAATCAGACTTCCAACGTAGGCATTTACGGGTGCATAGTTAGAAGCTCAACCATATTGAAACGAACGCGAGACGACGTTCAGTCATCATGGCTACGTCTGCACTGCAACGGCCGAGCAGACACAACCCAGCGATGTTTTCATTCCACCAATCTCAACGTCGCGCTGGCGCGATGCCAATTGAAGGTTCAAATCATTGGGAATGGTGGAGGCCGAAAGACGAGCGGATATACAATTCTTGCTTCGATATCATCGCCAGTGTCTTCCCAAGTTGCATTCCCGAACAGCGTTCTCCGCGGTGAATCGCCGGCGTACGCGACGGGCGCGACCCGCGGCGCAGGTGGCGGGGGTGGGTCAACGGGCCGGCGAGCTGGCGCGGAGTTCTCTACCATCGCCGGCGCTTCCTCCACATCTGGATGATCGCGGGCATCAGCGCCCGCCCCGAGGATAGAACAGACGAGACGGACAGCTAGAAATCCGCATCGGCAGAAGAACAGCATCTCGCCAAGGCTACGCGTTCTGATGCGGGCACGCGCTTGAACCACAGATGGATATGGAAACTCTTTTCAACTGCGTTTGATCTCATTTGCCCGTCTTCACATGCAAATGCATTATGTGCTTCTTCGACCTTCTTTCTATTGCGCAAAAAAAAAAAACCACACGCGTGTTTTTTTCCCCATATCCTAAGATGGGGTTCTTGTTATTACTGGGACGCCTCCTACTCCTCCTCCTTCCTCCTCCTCTTTTTCCCCATCTCCTAAGATGGGGTTCTTGTTATTACTTGGACGCCTCCTACTCCTCCTCCTTCCTCCTCCTCTTTTCTCATCCCCTCCTGTCGGACATACTCAGATTTGCTCATACACAGACTTACTCATACTCAGACTTACTCATACTCAGACCTACTCATACTCAGACTTACTCACACTCAGACATTTTACTAATACACCAGACTTACTATTTAAACAGGAACTTACTCATACAACAAGATTGGAGGATGTCTCGAGCGAGGCGCTCATTTCAGCACCCCTAAGGGGAGTCGCCAGGGGTGTTTGCACGGGCTCGTTCGCGGCCATTTTGTAGGGGATGTCTCAGGCGGTTTGCCTGTTTCTGGGCCCAACATCCTTCGCTTTCGGAGCAGATTTGGAGGATGTCTCGAGCGAGGCGCTCATTTCAGCACCCCTAAGGGGAGCCGCCAGGGGTGGTTGCACGGGCTCGTTCGCGGCCATTTTGTGGGATGTCTCAGGCGGTTTGCCTGTTTCTGTGCCCAACATCCTTCGCTTTCGGAGCAGATTTGGAGGATGTCTCGAGCGAGGCGCTCATTTCAGCACCCCTAAGGGGAGCCGCCAGGGGTGTTTGCACGGGCTCGTTCGCGGCCATTTTGTGGGGATGTCTCAGGCGGTTTGCTTGTTTCTGTGCCCAACATCCTTCGCTTTCGGAGCAGATTTGGAGGATGTCTCGAGCGAGGCGCTCATGTTCACTCCCCAGGTGGGCCAGATTTTGAGGATGTCTCGATCGGTTTGCTTGTTTTGGTGGCCAGGCTCGTGGGCGCAGATTCTTCTCAGGATGCCACAGGAGGCTCCAACAGGCTCCAGGAGGCCCCAGGAGACCACATGAGGTCCCAGGAGGCATCAGGAGGCCACAGAAAGACTCAAGAGGCCACAGGATGTCCCAAGAGGCTCCAGGAGGCCCCAGGAAGCTCCAGAAGGCCTCAGGAAACCACAGGAGGCCCCAGGAGGCAACAGGAAGCGCCAGGAGGCCTCGGAAGGCAACAGGAGGCCCCGAGAGGCCCCAGGAGCAGGAGGCCTCAGAAGGCAACAGGAGTGGCTCCAATCCCATGTGTTTTACGTATGCTCCTATCGATTGGGCCTCACCTGGAGCACGATTCTTTGATGTTCTACGTATGTTTCTATAGATGGTCCTTCTCCTGTGTACACACTCCTAAATGTTTTACTCATGTTCCTATGTATTGGGCCTCTCCTGGGGCACGAGTCCTTGGTGTTTTACGCGTGTTCCTATATATTGCCCTTCTCCTGTGGCTCTAATCCGCAATGCTTTATGTACGTCTGTTGCTATAGATTGCGCCTCTCCTGGGGCACGAAACCTTCCTAGGAGGTCCCAGGAGGTCCCAAGAGGCTCCTGGAGACCCCAGGAAGCCCCAGTAGGTTTCAGGAGGCCCCAGGAGGCCCCAGGCTCATGCACAGAGACGCGCTCGTACTACTGAGGCTCATTCACATTCCAATTCATTCGCAGTTAGATTGATGTCCAGACCGTCACAACTGAAGCACGTTAATATTCGAAAGTTCTTGCGCCTAGACATTCACGGCGGACAGGTCAATGCGAGTAGATGCACATATGGGGAGCTCCACGCAGTGAATAATCTCCTCCCCTCCTCCTCCTCCTCTTTTCTCCTCCCCTCCTGTCGGACATACTCAGACTTGCTCATACACAGACTTACTCATACTCAGACTTACTCATACTCAGACCTACTCATACTCAGACTTACTCACACTCAGACATACTCATACACAGACTTACTCATACACAGACTTACTCACACCCAGACGTACTCATACACAGACTCACTCATACCCAGACTTACTCATACACAGTATTAGTCATACTCAGACTTCGCTTGGAGAGCAGATTGTGAGGATGTCTCAGGCGGGGCGCTGGTTTCAGCACCCCATAAGGGGAACCGCCAGGGGTGTTTGCACGGGCTCGTTCGCGGCCATTTTGTGGGGAGGTCTCAGGCGGTTTGCTTGTTTCTGGGCCCAACATCCTTCGCTTTCGGATCAGATTTGGAGGATGTCTCGAGCGAGGCGCTGGTTTCAGCACCCCTAAGGGGAGCCGCCAGGGGTGTTTACACGGGCTCGTTCGCTGCCATTTTGTGGGGATGTCTCAGGCGGTTTGCTTGTTTCTGGGCTCAACATCATTCGCTTTCGGAGCAGATTTGGAGGATGTCTCGAGCGAGGCGCTCATTTTCACCACCCAGGTGGGCCAGATTTTGAGGATGACTCGATCGGTTTGCTTGTTTTCGTGGCCAAGCTCGTGGCCCTAAGGGGAGCCGCCAGGGGTGTTTGCACGGGTTCGTTCGCTGCCATTTTGTGGGGATGTCTCAGGCGGTTTGCTTGTTTCTGGGCCCAATATCCTTCGCTTTCGGAGCAGATTTGGAGGATGTCTCGAGCGAGGCGCTCATTTTCACCACCCAGGTGGGCCAGATTTTGAGGATGTCTCGATCGGTTTGATTGTTTTCGTGGCCAGGCTCGTGGCCCACGGGGAGCCGCCAGGGGTGGTTGCACGGGCCCGATCGCTGCCATTTTGTGGGGATGTCTCAGGCGGTTTGCTTGTTTCTGGGCTCAACATCCTTCGCTTTCGGAGCAGTGTTGGAGGATGTCTCGAGCGAGGCGCTCATTTTCACCCCCCAGGTGGGCCAGATTTTGAGGATGTCTCGATCGGTTTGCTTGTTTTGGTGGCCAGGCTCGTGGGCGCAGATTCTTCTCAGGATGCCACAGGAGGCTCCAACAGGCTCCAGGAGGCCCCAGGAGACCACATGAGGTCCCAGGAGGCATCAGGAGGCCACAGAAAAACTCAAGAGGCCACAGGATGTCCCAAGAGGCTCCAGGAGGCCCCAGGAAGCTCCAGAAGGCCTCAGGAAACCACAGGAGGCCCCAGGAGGCAACAGGAAGCGCCAGGAGGCCTCGGAAGGCAACAGGAGGCCCCGAGAGGCCCCAGGAGCAGGAGGCCTCAGAAGGCAACAGGAGTGGCTCCAATCCCATGTGTTTTACGTATGCTCCTATCGATTGGGCCTCACCTGGAGCACGATTCTTTGATGTTCTACGTATGTTCTATAGATGGTCCTTCTCCTGTGTACACAATCCTAAATGTTTTACTCATGTTCCTATATATTGGGCCTCTCCTGGGGCACGAGTCCTTGGTGTTTTACGCGTGTTCCTATAGATTGCCCTTCTCCTGTGGCTCTAATCCGCAATGTTTTATGTACGTCTGTTGCTATAGATTGCGCCTCTCCTGGGGCACGAAACCTTCCTAGGAGGTCCCAGGAGGTCCCAAGAGGCTCCTGGAGACCCCAGGAAGCCCCAGTAGGTTTCAGGAGGCCCCAGGAGGCCCCAGGCTCATGCACAGAGACGCGCTTGTACTACTGAGGCTCATTCACACTCCAATTCATTCGCAATTAGATTGATGTCCAGACCGTCACAACTGAAGCCCGTTAAGATTCGAAAGCTCTTGCGCCTAGACATTCACGGCGGACAGGTCCATGCGAGTAGATGCACATATGGGGAGCTCCACGCAGTGAATAATTTCCCCATATCTTAAGATGGGGTTCTTGTTATTACTTGGACGCCTCCTAATGCCTAGTCCTCCTCCTCTTTCCTCCTCCCCTCCTCATACTCAGACTTACTCATACTCAGACTTACTCATAATCAGAAACTACTCATACTCAGACTTACTCACACTCAGACATACTCATACACAGACTTACTCATACACAGACTTACTCACACCCAGACGTACTCATACACAGACTTACTCATACCAGACTTACTCATACACAGTATTACTCATACTCAGACTTACTCATACCCAGACGTACACATACACAGACTTTCTCATACACAGACCTACTCATACCCAGACTTACTCATACACAGACTTACTCATACACAGACTTACTCATACTCAGGCATACTCATACTCAGACCTACTCATACTCAGACTTACTCAACACACATCAGATTTGGAGGATGTCTCAGGCGGGGCGCTGGTTTCAGCACCCCTAAGGGGAGCCGCCAGGGGTGGTTGCACGGGCTCGTTCGCGGCCATTTTGTGGGGATGTCTCAGGCGGTTTGCTTGTTTCTGGGCTCAACATCCTTCGCTTGGAGAGCAGATTGTGAGGATGTCTCAGGCGGGGCGCTGGTTTCAGCACCCCTAAGGGGAGCCGCCAGGGGTGGTTGCACGGGCTCGTTCGCGGCCATTTTGTGGGGATGTCTCAGGCGGTTTGCTTGTTTCTGGGCTCAACATCCTTCGCTTGGAGAGCAGATTGTGAGGATGTCTCAGGCGGGGCGCTGGTTTCAGCACCCCTAAGGGGAGCCGCCAGGGGTGGTTGCACGGGCTCGTTCGCGGCCATTTTGTGGGGATGTCTCAGGCGGTTTGCTTGTTTCTGGGCTCGACATCCTTCGCTTGTCGGAGCAGATTTGGAGGATGTCTCGGAGGCGCTCATTTTCACCCCCCAGGTGGGCCAGATTTTGATGAGGATGTCTCGATCGGTTTGCTTGTTGTGGGTGGCCAGGCTCGTGTGCGCAGATTTTTCTCAGGATGCCACAGGAGGCTCCAACAGGCTCCAGGAGGCCCCAGGAGACCACACGAGGTCCCAGGAGGCATCAGGAGGCCACAGAAAGACTCAAGAGGCCACAGGATGTCCCAAGAGGCTCCAGGAGGCCCCAGGAAGCTCCAGAAGGCCTCCAGGAAACCACAGGAGGCCCCAGGAGGCAACAGGAAGTGCCAGGAGGCCTCGGAAGGCAACAGGAGGCCCCGAGAGGCCCCAGGAGCAGGAGGCCTCAGAAGGCAACAGGAGTGGCTCCAATCCCATGTGTTTTACGTATGCTCCTATCGATTGGGCCTCACCTGGAGCACGATTCTTTGATGTTCTACGTATGTTTCTATAGATGGTCCTTCTCCTGTGTACACAATCCTAAATGTTTTACTCATGTTCCTATGTATTGGGCCTCTCCTGGGGCACGAGTCCTTGGTGTTTTACGCGTGTTCCTATAGATTGCCCTTCTCCTGTGGCTCTAATCCGCAATGTTTTATGTACGTCTGTTGCTATAGATTGCGCCTCTCCTGGGGCACGAAACCTTCCTAGGAGGTCCCAGGAGGTCCCAAGAGGCTCCTGGAGACCCCAGGAAGCCCCAGTAGGTTCAGGAGGCCCCAGGAGGCCCCAGGCTCATGCACAGAGACGCGCTCGCACTACTGAGGCTCATTCACACTCCAATTCATTCGCAGTTAAATTGATGTCCAGACCGTCACAACTGAAGCCCGTTAATATTCGAAAGCTCTTGCGCCTAGACATTCACGGCGGACAGGTCCATGCGAGTAGATGCACATATGAGGAGCTCCACGCAGTGAACAATTTTCATCAAGCCATCTTAGTCTTCGTCGTCCCCGTATTCGTATATCCCGTGCAATGTACTCAGGTGTAGCTAGAGCACGTCATCGACCATAGGATAAGTAATGCGACGACTTCGAAGCCTAGTATATGATGGATAGCGCTGTCAGTTTCAACCAGAGTCATAGTAGGCAGTCTGAACCTAGATATATCACAGAAGAGTGTCGGAACTTATGCACGGGCGATAGGCCCCTCCAGATGACGTTGATATACTGAATATTTGAGCATGGTTGCGTGGCGAATATTCTATCTAACGCTGTTTCGATTTTCAAGGGCGCCACGGGACTTCAAGGTGAGCTGACGATAAGACATCGTGCGCGGCACGTTCGGAAAGTATACGCTACGTCAACCGCCTAACAATGACAATCAGTCATCATAAACTCAAGTGCGAGCGGTGACAATCAGACACCATGAAGCAAAGAATTATAGTTACAGGTCCCTATCATCCACCGCGGAGCGCGGGCGACGCGGGGGCGCCGGCGGTGTCGGAACACCGCGCGGAGGCGGCGGGGGGGTTGGCAACCGCCTGCTCCGCTCGGGGCCGCCCGCAGAGGCAGGTCGCGCGATGCCTGCGACGGCCTGCGGCGAGAAGTCGCCACTGCTCCGCCCGGGGCCGCGCTCAGAAGCAGCGCGCGCGGTGCCGGGGATGGCCGTCGGCGAGGAGGCGCTCGACCCGGCACTCGAGCTCGAAGAGGAAGAAGGGGGCCGAGGCGCCCGGCCTGGGCGCGACTGTAAGCGTGCTGATTATGCGGGGCCAACGGCGTGCTGTAATAGTGAGCACGCGGGTTTGTCTTTTCGAACACAGGAAGCAACCTCGGCCAGTAGATCTGCGCGCGCTGGCACGGTTGATTCTGGCACTGGGCATTCTGGACAAAGCCGACGCGCCCATGATGGGCATGTTGAGCAACTCCTGGGTTGCGTGCGCGCTGATCGCGCGCATGCTGCACAACTCTGGCGTCGGAGACGGCCGCCGCGGTCGGATGCATCTCTCGCCAAATCTTCGCAATGCCCCCCCGCCGCTTTACCTCGCGGCGGAGGAGCGGACGCCGTCTGAAGATTTGGCCCAGGGTGATGTCCTTCGCCAACGCATCGCCAAAGGCACTCCGCGTCGTCTTCGAGGCTGCTGGCGGATGTTCTGGCAAAGCGTCAAGAAGATCCTGGATCGTGTCCACGCGCGCAGCCATTGCTGGAGACACTGCGATGCCCCCCGCCCTTGAGTGAAGACAATGGAAGGAATGTGTAATCCTGGGGCTGCTTGAGAAAATCCAGCGGACATATAGATGCGCGCACGTGTTGCGCGCGACTCGATCACTACGCCGGCACGCGCAGTGCCATGCTAATGCGCCCCATGCGTGGGAGTTCACCTGTATCTAGAGCACGAAGAAAGGGATGCACGGAGACGGATAGGATCATGTGCAACGAATGGCTGGGGCGATCGTTTGACGATCGGGTGAACATTTTCTATGCGATGCTGCGACGCGCTGCGCTACGGTCTGCATTGCTGTGCCAAAATATCGCCCGGTGGCACGCAGACACCGCTAGCGAACGCCAGGTCACGGTAAAAAAAAGGCACGCGGCGTGCGGTAGGTGACAAAAAGACCATGTCGCTCATTGCAAGATAGCAGGTTCGATGATGGGAGGTGCCATCTAAACGCGCGGTAGCTAGCAGCTACCTTGAGGATGCAATAACTACAGCGGAAACAGACGTTGACGTCATCGTGCCAACTTCAAGCAAACGACAGTTCTTGCCACGCGAGGTGCATCTCGTAAGACAAGCCATAATGTTGCCCGCCAAATTCAAGCGCGCGCTCTTGATCTTGCAGATCAAACGTAACGTTGAGTAGCGTCATCCCCACGTCGACTTGGTGACCCTTCCAGATCACGCACTGAGAAAATCTCTGCGGCACCAACGTTGCAACCGTGGTTGCTTCGCTCTCATCTTGAAGGAATCGAAACTCCGCCCCACCCCCCCACATACAAAAGAAATCCAGTTGTGGAGGCTCTCAGGGCACTCCCCCCCCCCTCCCCCAAAGAAGACATCTATTTGTGGAGGAGGCCCCCAGGGCCCCCCTGGAGACTCCTGGAAAATCGCGGAGGCCTCCGGAGCCGCCCCCCGCCTCGCAAGGACGACCCCCCGCCCCGCAACGAATGCAAAAACCTTCGTTGTGGGGCTCTCTTTTTGCAAACCGACTTGCGGGTGGGCGGGTGGGATGTTTGCGCGAGCACTTCAAGTTGAGCACTGGCGGACTGCGCCACATAGATTGCACCGCGTAGGTTCTCCTTTCAGGAAAAAAAAAACAGGTTCTACCATCCTCCCCCCCTTGGGTTAAAGACTCACCTTTTCGCATTGCAATTTACATTTGCTAGTGATTGTTTTTCGGTGGTGCAATCTGATACCGAATGGATTCCGCCAAGGTTCTCGAGAGCCGTCAGACGTGCAAGACAGAAGCCAGAATATAAAAATCCGCTCCCCGTTAGGGGATAGAAGGAGGTGAAAATTGTTTGTGCACTATGTACACAGGTCCAGGGTGGCCGAGGGCGGGCAAGCTTGAGCCCAGGCAGTTATGGAAACGGGTGATAACTGCAGGGGTGCAACAGACTAAACACTCATAGCAAGACCGTGCATCGCACAACCATGCTAGTGATTGTTTTTCGGCGGTGCAATCTGATACCGAATGGATTCCGCCAAGGTTCTCGAGAGCCGTCAGACGTGCAAGACAGAAGCCAGAATATAAAAATCCAAACCCTTTGGCATAGTCGAAGTTCTCAGCGCAGCGGTACCCAGACCATTGCCGTACGGAGGTGCGGGAAGGCGTCAACCTTGATGTAGTGCGAGAAAACCTCGAAGCAACGAAAACGCAGCACTGCACATATTACAGGTCGAGTAGAATCTTAGCGAGGAACTTTGCCAGACGATAAGGATATTGGGCGGCCCTCGAGGTCATCGCTTTACCCTCCAAAATCAAATGTTTATGACCAGGACGGAACGAGCAGAAACCATGCTTCCCGTGGCATCTGAGGCGATCCGGGAAATTGATAGCCAGGTTACCGGACTCGGTGGGGCAGCCGATGACGATCCGCGTGGATTTTCTCCAATGAGCACCGAAAGCGCACTGATTCAGGTCTAGAGCCCACGAGCGCGGAAGAACATGAGCAGCCACATTAGCTTGCCGCCACAAGTACGAGCCCATTGGATTCTCCATAGCATAAGGGATCTTGAATTGAACACACAACCGAATGATGTAGACTGCGACAGCTAAACATAAGTTTCCAATCTTTACTGTTTCACGATCATGGGCTCGCAATCGTGGTAGGCCCTGAGGAAACTTGGCACTCCTGACGGGGTACCTGTTCCGGGCCAGCGAGAAGGACGCGCACGGAGGCGCAATCATCACAGCACGAATGAGACCACGGCGAAAGTGATCCGCGATGATGCGGAGGTTAGCAGCACTGCACACATCCTGATCAGCGCCCGGCCGAAGGTCTAAGCTGATGGCAGGCATCCCCAGCTTGCGAGCCCACGCGGCGACCCCTCCACCACCGGCGAAGAGATCCAAGAGATACGGAGCCTTCTGCGCCTTGAGCACAGCGCAGGCGGCGGCCCCGCTCAAGCCGTGGGGCGCTGGGATGCTGGAACGGGTGCGGGGCGGCCGTGAAGGATGACATCCTCCAGCACCCTCAGAGCAGCCACGCAGAACGACTTCGTGAGCTCCGACAGGCCTTCCCACGACTCGTTCAGCCTGCCCGCCTTCTCGTAGCGCTTGACCGAGGTGAGTGTGGCCCAGCGCCCGCGCTTCTGGACCTCCTCCTGAGTCCGGCGGTTCGAGGCCCTGTCCAAGCTTGCCCCGGAGTGTCTCCCCTGGTAGGGCACCGCGTCGACCCCGATGTTGTGAGCCGCCCGCCTGAACAGCGCCAGGAACTGCGGGTAGGTCAGGCCGAGCAGCGGCTGAGACGACCCTCGATCGCGAAGGGCCCGGTAGATGTGATGCATCCAGGCCATCCTTCCCGAATCGATCGGGATCGAGTCGTCCGACGACCCCGTCTTGCTGCGCGCCGTGCCGCTCTCCGGGAAGAGGAGCAGCACCCAGTTGTCCACGGCGTGGCTGCAAGGCGGCAAGAACGAGTTCGACGTCAGCCCCAGCATCTCGCCGGGTCGAAGATAGCACTCCACCATGATGAGCACCATCACCCCGGCGAGAGGAGCGCCCAGCCTGGCCATCTCGACCGCGATGCCCGCCCATATCGCGAACACCAAGGGCTTCCGCGATCTTGATGGGCTGAGCCGCTTCCAGCCCCTGAGCGTACGAAGGGCACGCGGCATGTAGAGGCCACCCGACTTCCCATAGTCCGGGTGGAAGAACATCATCGCAGCAATGAGCTTCTCTCCACGCCAGCTCTTGACCCCCTCGAGGAAGAGCTTGTTCATGTACTCGACCAACTTCACGTCCAGCACGGCCGACGCGGGCATGGCTGTCAGCAAGAAGCCTGCCCAGGCACAGAACGCGAGGGCGCACTCTCGGTAGGTCTCCAGCGACCTGGCCCCCACCGAGCGCTTCTCCAAGTAGCTCAGCCCCGTGTTGTGGCCGTGCCTCCAGATGTCGCTGCCGTGGGCCTGGATGGCCCTGCGGACGCGAGCCTTGCCCCGAAGCTCGAGGTTCCGGCGCGAGGCGGTCACCAGCCGCCGCTCCTCCACGTCGCTGCTCTCGTAGCTCTGTGAGGCGCCCGCGTCCACGGCCGCCGCGGGGACGCCGGCGCTTGCTGGAGTCAGCTTGCCCGCCGGCGTCTCGAGGAAGGCCTCCACGGTGTCCGTCTGCGCCGGGCAGTGCGGCGGGGCGGCAGCCACGAGCCTCGCATCCAGGCCCTGGGACGCGTCCAGCACACGCGCTCGCCTCGCCGGCGGGGCCGCCGCAGAGCTGCTCGCGCTCGCCCCCGGGCTCAGGGTGCGCACCCTGCGAGGCGCACTCGCCGCCGGCTCCTGCGGGGAGCCCGCGGCCGGCGCCTGCGGCGGCAGGCTGCCGCGCTGCAGCGTCCGCTGGCGGCCCGGCGAGGCCGGCTGGGCCCCCTCCATCGCACTGCCGCGAGGAGCCTGAGGGCAGGGGACCCAAGGCCTGGTTTGAGCCTAAATGGGATACGAGGGTCTTGGTGCTGTCATATTCTGGATCAAACTTCCGACTGCCTTCATCGCCAGAGTTGAACTCGCTTGGTATCCATCGGACAACAAATCTGATGTTTCTCGCCAGACAGAGCGCAGCAAAACGTCGGACCTGAATTAGCAGCCGAAAATCCCTGGACCTGAAACGACAAAAACAGAGCACTACCGAGAGATTGTCCCCCAGTAGGAGGACGCGGCAGTCTTTGACTGGCTGAGAATGGGCCGCACGAGAGGCAGCCTTCACCAGTGCTCTGGCCTCAAGCCTCAGAATATCGTCAGCAAAGACCCAGCGATCTGCCATCACGGTCTTCCAGTGGGAATCGTGAAGCAGCTCGTGCGGGACCTCGGGGAACCCCGGGTCGCACTCCCAGCGCTCGCTGTTGAGGATGTCCAGCAGCTCGGAGTCGAGCCGCCTCGGCGCCCCCTCGGCGTCGCGGACAACCTCGCCCGTCTCTGAGTTCAGAAGAAACCCGGCACTCTCGAAGGCGTGCTGACGAGCCAGACCAGCGCCCAAACGCCACCGACTCAGCTCCGAGATGCGGCCGACGAGAGCCACCTGGGCAGAGTCGAACTCCGCCTCTGCGACGCCGTATCCGTAGAGGCTGGCGTCCGACGAGTAAACGAACGGCATCCAGTCGCGGTCCCAGCGAGCCTCGAGCATCACCATCAATCCCAAGAAACACTCCAGTTCCTCTCGAACAGTAGGCCAAAGGACTGAAAAGGTGTGATAGCTGCTCGTCACGAAAGCGTACACTGCGTGAAAGATAGACAGCAGCTCGCGCCGTACCAAGGCCATGAACGTCATGTGGCCCAGCACCATCTCAAGCTGCCACCCGGCAACCTTGCGCTGCCTGAGGAGACATCGCAGGCCCTTCCGCACGGCTGCGAACCTCTCGTCCGTAGGCCGCGTGCAGAGCCTTGCTCCATCCAGGTGGCAGCCCAGTGAACGACCACCTCCCACGTGAAGTTCAACCTCATGAAACTTGAGATGGTCACGATCAAAATCGGACTGGGCCTCGTAAAGGGCTGAGCGGACGGCGGTGTCTGACAAACCAAGGACGCCGGCGTTATCGACGTACATGAAGTGGCCGAGGTCCTCATTATGTGGCCCGCGGCGAAGGACAAGAGGCGGCCCTCGATCACTGAGCCGCAAGCTCCTTGCCAAGGACGGCTGCCGATCGAGCCGCGACTGGTTGGCCGCCTGCGCGAAGAAAAGCGACCATGAGAAGCCCATCGGCAAGCTCTGACTCATGGGCCACACCATCTCCGAGTCGCCAGCCGCCTGACCCTCGATGAGGGTCTCGCCTGTGGCAGAGGCTAACAGCGGCGGCCAGCAGAAGTAGCGCCGAATGTCGCCGTCCAGCTTCATCCGATGGAAGCAGTCGGCGACGTCGCCGACCCCCAGGACAACGCGCAGCTCGCTGAGGTCCCCCTCCTTAAGCACCGGCACCTCGATGCGGCCAAGCCCTTCACCTGACAGCAAGTCGACACCAGGCGGGGGACGAAAAAGAGCATTGCTGCGTCTACAGTCCACGATGAGGCGCAGGCGCTCACCATCCTTCTTTTTTACAAAAAACAGTCCAAGAACGCTCAAAGGTCGTCGGGTCAAAGTCACGAGCCCGATCTTGAGCGCCCGTCTCACGAACTTCGCGCAACTCCGAGGACGTTGGAGCAGCAGAGGGTCAGTATGACAACCAGGAAGTCCATGAAGCTCTCGTATTAGTGCCGCCTCACGAGGGGGAAGCAGCATCTTGGTGGAGTACTCCTCGAGAAAAATCCTCGCCTCCGCAGGTAGCATCTGGGCCAGACTGGGGGCGTCCAGGACGCTGTCCGGCAAGCTGACCCGCGAGTACTCGTAGGAGCCCATGCTGGTAGAGCCAAGAGGGGCGTAACCCGCCTTGCCCTTCAGAAGCTTGGCCAAAGCCTCCTTCTCTATGATGGCGCTGTCAACGTCAATCCAGCGACGAGCCGCCGAGAAGACGCGCTGCTGCACATCGGCCCTGATGAGATCCATCTTACGCTGGCTAACGCTCCCCTCGGGCGCCGTGCCACCGCGATGCTCACCACCGTGCAAGTAATTCAAGCTCTTGCAGGCTGCGTTGCCATCTCGCAGCCAGCGGCGCCGCTGACCAGGCGTCAGGCCGTCGCACCAGTCGTCAGGGAGCGCCGCCAACGGGGCTATGGGCAGGCAGGCCGACCCACGGAGCCCCGAGCTGCCCTTCGTTCTGCGGGAGACGGTCGGGCACTCGCCTCCCTCGGCCTCGGGCGTCACGTGCCCGGCGGGCGGCGGCCACGGCCCCGCCCGCCTCGACCGCGGCCCCTGCCGGCCGCATCAGCTCCCTCAGCGCCGACCGCGGCGCCGCCGGCAGCTCCAGCGGCGGGCAGGCCGCCAGAGACAACGGCCGCGGCTGCCGCGCCCGCGCCGTCGGCTGGAGCAGCGCCGGGGACGCGGGACCGCATCCGCAGCGCCTCCAGCTCCTGCTCCTCCTTGGACAGTCGGCTGGCATAGCTGCGGAGCGCGTCGGGCACCAAGTCGAGCGGGTTGGTCGTGCCGCCCAGGTGCTTCGCCGCGCCCCAGTTCGCGTTCTCGGCCCCGTGCGCGTAGGCCTCCACGTACTGCAGCAGCCGCCGCGAGACCACCTCCAACGACGCCAGGGCGCCCATGTTGAGCTGGTCGTAGGTCCCCGCCAGGTACAGCACCTCGATCAAGGTCTGCACCTCGTGGTAGGCGCGATCCTTCCTGGTCACGCCCTGCTCCTTGCACCACTCCTGAAACCACATCTTGGGCGTGCCACCGTGGCGATACATCTCACGACAAATCTCGAGGCAGGCGGGAGGCCCACGGATGCTCGAGTCCGAGAAGATCTCCTGTGTGCTCTCCTGCACGACCTTCCTCCACTCCTTGAACCTGGCCCCGGTCTCGTCGGTATCGATCCAGCAAGTGCGCAAGTCCTCCTTCTCGTGAGTGGCGACCCACTCGGGGCCAAGCCCCCCGCCCTCTGGCTCTGGCGGAGGGGTGCGGGTCCCGCCAGCGCCGGCCTCGCGGCCAGGGAAGAGCCTCTCCTCTAAGGCCTCGCGGGCGGGTCGGAGCTTGTCGGCCGCCACCAGCTTATCCTCGCGCCACCGCTCCATCGCGTCGTCGGTCACGTACTCGATCGGGAACCACTCGCCCAGCGAGTCCTGGTCGACCCCGTACCTGCCCCGGACGACGGCGTTCGGCGACAGCCTCACCTCAAGCCCGAAGTCGGCGCCGCCGTCGAGCGAGCTTAGCACCCAGGTGCCTGGGGGCAGCTCCTCGGGCGGCGGCGGCCGCGGCCCGGGGGCGCCAGCGCCTCCGTCGGCGTCGGCGAGCGGCGCAGCCGCCTCGGCCTCGGCGGGGCGGGCCTGCTTGCCGCGCAGCCGCCGCTCGACCCTCGGCGCGTCGACCGCCATCACGTCCGGCACTGCGAGGCGGCGACCGGTCCAGGTCACGCCTGTCCCGGCCCAGGTGGCAGCCGCGTTGCCGTGGTCCGCGATCGCCTCACCGCGGCCCCGCTTGACGACGCTGAGAAGCTCCTCGTTCGTCAGGGGCCGTCTGAAGGCGACAACATTGGTCGTGCCCGGCGGGTAGACCCGCTTGCCAGTCCACTTCACCACTGAGGTGTAGTCGGCCCGCCCTTCAGGATACAGATGGTTGCCAGCAGTGTACGCCATCCACTCCGAGAGGTCGGCAGCCGTGGGCCAGCACAGAATCCGCTCATGCGTCCAGCCTGGATCCGACGAATACTGCACCAGCACCCGCATGCCAGGCACGGCCCCGTCGACGAGCGCCATCACGCCACGTGGATCCGCGCCTCTCCGACGGGCTCAAGCCCGCGCCGTGCCGCAGCCCGGCCCTCGCACCAGCGGCAGCAGCCCCAGCCAACGAAGGCCTGCAGCGCGACGACGATCGCGCTCGCCGGCACCACCGGGACCTCGACGGTCGCGGTCACGCCCTCGCCCACCACGCGCAGCGCCTCAGGGGACGCTGGAGTGGGCGCTGGTGGCGCCGGTGGCGCCGGGCAATGGATCTGCGGGTCGAAGGCGGGGCACGGCTCCCGCGTCACGCTGGTGAAGGACGAGCTGGTAGAGGGGTCCTCCAGCTCGTGCCCTGGCCCGCCACGAGGCCAGTCAGGCTCAGGAACCACCGCAGGCCCGAGCCAGCCGTGGGCCGCAAAGCCGGCCCAGAAGGCGACTATCGCTCCTGCCGCGGTGGTCGGAGAATGCGCAAGCATGCCCGCTTCAAGCTTGAGCCCAGGCAGTTATGGAAACGGGTGATAACTGCAGGGGTGCAACAGACTAAACACTCATAGCAAGACCGTGCATCGCACAACCATGGTTCTGACCCAGTGTCCATCCTACCTATGAATTCGTAATATCCCTGCTAGGCTGGCATCGCCCTCTCCCGCCACCCCCCGCAAAACATATTGCGCGCGCACTCGTTTCTCACAAATCATAAGTTTGCAAGAGCCCCTTGCAAACAAACGTAAACTTGACGAAGTGCACACGCGCGCGTCGTCGCGCGCGCATGCCAGAATCCTTCAAAAACCATTGTCTCCAGGAAGGATTTTAAAACCTTGCGCCCAAAGCGTGCCAGAACATATGGCTTCGCAACACCTTATATACACATACATCTTATATATACATACATACATACGCGTGTGTATGCATGTGTATATATATATATAAACGCGCGCGCGATCCCTCTTGCGAGTTTTTAAGAAAACCATAGCGTTTTCAATTTTTCACAAAAGATGCTACCAAACGGGCTTCGCGCGGGCGCATGTCGAAACCGTTCGAACGCCCTTGCGCGCGCGCGACGTCGCCAGAATCCTCTGCCAAAAAGACCAAACGAAATGCGCGCGCGTCGTCGAACGCGCATGCCAGAATTTTGCAAAACAAAAGAAAAACCTTTCGGAAGGATACCAACATCGAGTGTCCAAGTTTTTTTTATAGAAAAGGAAACACCTGGATTCGCAACGCTGGTTTCCAACAACAGTGCGCGCGCTCCTGTGAATTCTTACGAAAATCACAATTACAACATGATCAGCAAATGCTACCAGGCGGGCTTCGCGCGAACGCATGTCGAAATCAATCGAACGCCCTTGCGCGCGTGCTGGGGCGGCACGGTCCGTGTCCAAAAATACCATGCGAGCCACTCTCGTCTGCCGCGCGCGCATTTCGAAATCCTTCCAAAACCTTCATCGCCGACGCGAAGACGCCGGCACCGTCGCCGGCGCGATCACCATCGGCGCCGTCACTGGCCGTGCTGTCGTGAGCATTGTCGCAAGCATTGCCACTATCACCATCACGTCTAACGTCGACATTGCCATGATTCCGCGCCCGTCCAAGTCGCCGACTCGGACTCAAGTGCCCGCTGGGATGCGCCGAGCGGTCAGCACCACCGCGGCCGCGTCGGTCGCGCCCAACTACCTGGCAGCTGTGCGCGAGCATGCGCGGGCCGGCGCGGCCGCAGAGATGCGCCAGCCAGAGCCAAACTCTCATCGCAATCGCCGCCGCATGAGGTTCGCAAACCAAGTTACGGGTGGGTGGGCAGGATGTTTGCGCGAGCAGTGGCGTGGGCAACTCACTGCGAACAGAAATTCGCCGGCCCAACGGGCCAGAAGCGTGCTGAGATCTCTGGTAACTGGTAAACAATATTTCTGGTTCGCGCGCGCGGGGCGGTCCCTGGGGTCCCTGGATCAAAAGCACCCCGGGAGGAACCCGGGACACGCCCGAGACACGCCCGGGACACTCCCCCAGATCCTCCAGGATCGCCCCAAGAGGGCCCCAAGAGGCCCCCAACACAATCCAAGAGAGGTCCGAGACGCCGGAAGATCGCTCCACGGCGCCCAAGATGGTCTCCAGACGGCCCAAGAGGTCTCCAAGATGACCCAGCAAGCCTCCAAGATGCCCCAAGAAGCCTCCAGGAGCACTCCCAAGAGGGCCCCAAGAGGCAAAAATCAATGTTTTTTTCTCAGGTTTTGGACAGATTTGGGCGTTTCAACCTTTTCGGTTCCCCGACGCCCCTAAACGGGTCAAGCGGCCTCCAAGATCGCCCCAAGAGGCCCTCAAAAAGGCCCCGGCTCCAAGACGGCCCCAGAGGCCTCCAAAACGGCCCAAGACGGCCCCAAAAACGCCCCCAACACGGTCCAAGAGAGGTCCGAGACGCCCGACGATCGCTCCACGACGCCCAAGATGGCCTCCGGACGGCCCAAGAGGTCTCCAAGATGGCCCAAGAAGCCTCCAAGATGCCCCAAGAGGCCTCCAAGAGAACTCCCAAGAGGGCCCCAAGAGGCACAAAACTGTGTTTTTTCCTTCGGTTTTGGACAGATTTGGGCGTTTTAACATTTTCGGTTCCCCGACGCCCCCTGCACGGCTCACGAGGCCTCCAAGATCGCCCCAAGAGGGCCCAAGAGGCCCCCAAGAGGGCCCCAAGACGGCCCAAGACGGCTCCAAGACGGCCCCAAAGGCCTCCAGGACGGCCCAATAGGGCACCAAAAGCTCCCAACACGGTGCAAGAGAGGTCCGAGACGCCCGAATATCGCTCCACGACGCCCAAGGTGGCCTCCACACGGTCCAAGACGTCTCCAAGATGACCCAAGAAGCCCCCAAGATCCCCAGGAAGTCTCTTCCCCCGGCTCGAACGGCCCCACAGCGGGATGCCACGGGTAACACGCCCCCGCGATGGCACCAAAGCCGCCAAAAAACTGCAAACACCTAGAAGCCCCATGAAAAAACAACAACAAATTTATCGACAACTACACAGCTCCCGACGCCGCAGCTCCACACTGCAAACGCCCATTCGGACAGGCGACCACGGTGCGACATTATGGGCCGGCAGAATGAGCGAAGCGATTAAATTAATTGCACCGCGCCGATTGCGCCGCGCAGATTGCATCGCGTAAATTCTTCTTTCTAAAAAGAGAAAAGCTCTCCCCCCCCGGTGTTATCCGCCCCCCTTTCGGGTATGTGAATCATATACGATTCTGACCACATGTCCATCCTAAATACGAACTGACACTAGCCCAGGGGGGCAGGGTATCGGCCCCCCTGAGGGTCCCTTTGTAAAAAATACGCGGGAGCATATTTTGTTCTAACATAAAACTTGATCACGAATCCCTTGCAAAAGCCGGGATGAAGTGCATGCGCGCGCGTCGTCGCGCGCGCATGCCGAAATCCTTCAAAAACCTTCGGTGTCGGAAGGAGTTCGCAATCGAGCTTCCCAAAACAATACAAAAACACAGGGTTTCGCAACACTGGTGCGCAAAAGAAACTGACGCGCGAGCTCTTGCGAACTCTTAAGAGAACCATGAGTTTTTCAAGATTTACACAAAATGCTACCAAACGGGCTTCGCGCGCGCGCATGTCGAAATCTGCCGAACGCCCTTGCGCGTGTGCCGTCGCGAGAATCCTTTGCACAGAATAAGACGAAGTGCAGACGCGCGCGTCGTCCCGCGCGTATGCCGGAACCCTTCCAAACCCATCGGTTTCGAAGGGTGTCAAAATCGTGCGTCCAGGAAGCCTACAAAAACACAGGGTTTCGCAACACGGATTTTGAACAAAAGCATGCGCGCGCGCTCTTGCGTCGTCGTCGTCGTCGTCGTCGCCGTCCTCCCACCTCCCGCGTCGTCGTCCTCTTTGGCGTCGTGGTCGTTTCCGTCGTCGTTGTCGCCGTGGTCGTCCTTCCTCCTCCTCCTCTGTCGTCCGTCGTCGTCGTCCGCCGTCGGCGTCTCGTCGTCGTCCCTCCTATTTCGTCGCCGTTGCCGTCGTCGTCGTCGTCGTCGTTGTCGTCGTCGTCGTCGTCTTCCCTCCTCCCTCGTCGTTGTCGTCGTCGGCGTCGCCGTCCTTCCTCTTTCTTCGTCGTTCGCGTCGTCGCCGTCCTCCTTCCTCCCTCGTCGTTGTCGTCGTTGTCGCCGTTGTCGTCATCCCTCCTCCCTCGTCGTTGTCTTCGTTGGCGACGTCGTCGTCGTCATCGTCGTCGTCGTCGGCGTCGGCGTCGTCGTCTTCGTCGTCGTCGACGTCGGCGGCGTCGTCGTCGCTGCCGTCGTCGTCGTCATCGTCGTCGTCGGCGTCATTGACGTCGTCGTCGTCGGTGTCGTCGTTGTCGTCGTCGTCGTCGGCATCGTCGTCGTCGTTGTCATCGTCGTCGTCGTCGTCGGCGTCGGCGCCGTCGTCGTCGTCGTCGTCGGTGTCGTCGTCGTCGTCGTCGTCGTTGTCGGCGTCGTCGAAGTCGTTGGAGACGTCGTCGGTGTCATCGTAGTCGTTGTCGGCGGCGTCGTCGTCGTCGTCGCTGTCGTCGTCGGCGTCGCTGTCGCTGCCAAGTGCCATTTGGTACCCACCGTCGCGGTCTTAAGAGATGTTGCAAACCAAGTTGCGTGCGGGTGGGTGGGATGTTTGCGCGAGCAGTGGAGTGGACAACCCACTGCGAACAAAAATTAATTGAACCACCTAGATTGCACCGCGTGGATTGCATTGCAAAGGTTGCACCGCAGAATAACTCCCCCACGGGATTATCACCCCCCTTTTTCGCATTGTAATGTATATTCGATTCTGCCCCATCGCCCATCCTAAAGTTGACTTCGCACCGCCCCAGGGGGGTCAGACTCCCCCTCCCGCCATCCTCTGCAACAGATACAACACGCGCGCCCTCGCTTATCAAAAAGCAGCAGTTGTCAGCAAATCCGTGCCAACGGAAAAAATGAAGCACAAAACAAAGACACAAGGTCTCGCAACGCGGGTTTGCAACATACAAACTAGCGTGCGTGCTTGCGAATTGTTAGGGGCGCCGAAGGTTTTTTTATATATATAGATTTAAAAAACTCTTCACGACATGCTACCAAGCGGGTCTCGCGCGCGCGTGTCGAACTCGTTCGAGCGCCCTTGCGCGCGCGCCGTCGCGGGAATCCCGCGCAACAAATGACAGAAGTGCGCGCGCGTCGTCGCGCGCGCATGCCGAAATCAGTCAACAATCTTCGGTTTCGCAACGATGCCAAAACGGAGTTTCCGAAAAAACGGTTCTGAAAAGCGTGCGCTCGCGCTCCTGTGAATTCGGGGGGAAACAAAAGGTTTTTCAACATGGTCATCGAATTCTACCCAGCGGGCCTCTCGCGCCGCATGCCGACATCATTCGCGCGCCCGTGCGCCCGTGCTGGGGGAGCACGATCTGCGTCAAATAATACCCTGCGGGCCACGCTCGCGCGTTGGCCGCGCGCGGTTGTCGAACTCTTTCCAAAACCTTCATCACCGACGCGAGGGTGCCGTCATCGTCGTCGGCGCGATCAGCATCGGCGCCCCCGCCGCATATATTGCATTACGTAGGTCGCATCGCATGCATTCTCCGTTCTAAGAAAATTGAGTCCCCCCCCTTCCCCCCCCGGAGTGAAATACATCCCGGGAGCCGATGCAAAACGCACGGGGTTCTGACCCAAAGCCCATCCTACCTGTGAATTCATACTACCCCAGCCAGGCCGGCATCGCGCCCCCCCGCCATCCCTTGCCAAATTACTATGCGCGCACTCGCTTATCACAAATCAGAAGTTCTCAAGATCCCTTGCAACATATGTGACGCGTGCACGCGCGCGTCGTCGCGCGCGCATGCCAAAATCATTCAAAAACCTTCGGTTTCGGAAGGATGTCAAAGTCCTGTGTCCAGAAAACATAAAAAAAACAAATGGTTTCACAACGCGGATTCTAGCTTTTATATAAAAAGCGTGCGTCTGCCCATGCTGAAGAAAACCAAGTGTTCCTAAAGATTTTCATAAAACCCGACCAAGCAGCATTCGCGCGCGCATGTCGAAATCGCGCGAACACCATTACCCGCGTGCGGTCGCGACATTCCTGCGCAAAGAATGAAACGAAGTGCGCGCGCGCGCGTCGTCGCGCGTGCATGCCGAGATCCCTCAAGAACCTTCGGTGTCGTCACGACGTCAAAGCAGAGTGTCCAAACAAACATATGAAAGCACAAGGTTTCGCAACACGGGTTTTCAACAAAAGCGTGCGCGCACGCTCTTGCGAATTCTTCAGAACACCGCCGTTTTTTGAACATTTACATACAATGCTACCAAACTGGCTTCGCGCGCGCACGTCGAAATCGTTCGAACGCCCATGCGCGCGTGCCGGGGTGGTACGATCCGTATCAAATAACACCCTGCGAGCCACTCCCGCGCGTGCCGCGCGCGCATTTCGAATTTCTCTCAAAACTTTCATCACCGACGCGACGACGCCGTCATCGTCGTCGGCGTGATCGGCATCGGCGCCGTCACTGGCAGCGCCGTCGTCGCTGCCAGCATCGTCGCCCGCATCGCGACTATCATCGTCATCGTCGTCATCACCATCATCATCATCATCATCGCGTCTAGAATTGTCGACGTTGCCATGATACCGCGCCCGCCCAAGTCGCCGACTCGCAATCAAGTGCCCGCCTGGATGTGCCGAGCGGTCAGCGCCACCGCGCCGCGTCGGTCGCGCCGAACTACCTGGCCGCTGCGCGCGCGCATGCGCGGGCTGGCGTCACCGCAGAGATGCACCAGCCAGCGCCAAGCACTCATCGCAATCGCCGCCGCGCAATGTTTGCGCGAGCATTGGAGTGGACAACTCACTGCGAACAGAAATCCGTTTTCCTTTCCAAAAAAGAACTAGGTTTTACCCTCCCCCCCCCCCCCGCCGATGCAAAACAAAAGAGAATCTGACCCAATGTCCATTCCACCTGTGAATACATACTACCCCAGCCGTGCCGGTATCGCCTCCCCCGCTATCCTCTGCAGAGAAAACTACGCGCGCACACTCATTTATCAAAAATCGCAAATTTAGAGAAACCCCTTGCAGAATTTGGGACGGAACGCGCACGCGCGCGTCGTCGCGAGCGCATGCCGGAATCCTTCAAAAACCGTCGGTTTCGGAAATGTGTTTAAACCGAGTTCCCAACCAACATGTAAAACACAAGGTTTCGCAACACGGATTCACAAAAAAACTGAAAACATGCGCGCTGTTGCGATTATTCTTTGAAGAATTTATATTAAAAACGTCAGATGTTCAAGCTTTTGAGAAAATGCTACCAAACAGGCTTCACGCGCGCATGTCGAAATCGTTCGAACGCCATTGCGCGCGTGCCGTCGCGAGAATCTTCTGCTAGACATGGGACGACTTGCGCGCGCGCGCATTGTCGCGCGGGCATACCGGAATCCTTGAAAAACCTGCGGTTTTGAAATCAAAACCGAGTGCCCAGACAACATACAACAGCACTGGATTACGGAGGAAAAACATGCGCGCGCTCTGGCCAATTCTTAAGAAAACCATCGATTGTTCCAGAATGTTTATTACATGGTTCCATACAGGCTTCGCGCGCGCATGTCAAAATCGTTGGAACGTTCTTGCGCGCGTGCCGTCGCAAGAACCCTCTGCAAACCAAAAAAAAAACGAAATGCACGCGCGCGTGGTCGAGCGCGCATGCCGAAATCCTTTACAAACCTCCGGTTTCGGATTTCAAAATCGAGTGCCTTAGCGCGCGCGCTACTGAGAATTCACAAGAAAACCAGAATTTACAACATTATCATAAACTGCTACCAAACGGGCTTCGCGCGCGCATGTCGAAATCGTTCGCACGCTCTTGCGCGAGTGCGGGGGCGGCACGGTCCGTGTCCCAAACTACCGGGCGAACCACTCTCCCGCGTCTGCCGTGCACGGATTTCGAATTCCTTTGAAAACCGTTTCGCCGACGCGACGACGCCGTCATCGTCGTCGGCGTGATCGGCATCTGCGCCGTCACTGGCCGTGCCGTCGTCGCTGTCAGCATCGTCGCTAACATCGCTACTATCATCACCATCGTGTCTACCGTTGTCGACGTTGCCATGATACCGCGCCCGCCCAAGTCGCCGACTCGCAATCAAGTGCCCGCCTGGATGTGCCGAACGGTCAGCACCACCTGTGTATGGGGTTGAAGTACAAGAGTACAGAACCCCTGATCCGTTGGTAGAGAGATAGAGGGATAGATGGATATCTTTCCCTCCCAAGCGATCAAGGTACGATCGCTCCAACTCAGTACCTGAGCCCAAACGGCCAGGCGCGGGAGAGGTAAGGATAAGGAGTATATATGAGGGTATTACACGGGTTCCACACACACACCCCGTCCCGAATCCCGTCCGTGAAGGCAGGACTCGGGATCAGCAGGATGGAATCCGTAACCTCTGAACTCCTTTACCTTAAGTCTGAAAGGCAGCTGGGCTAAAAGTCAGCGGAGCCCAGTTGCAAGTTGAGGTAAGAAGAGATACCTTGGGTCTCTTTTTCTTCTCCAGGCGGACTTTGCCGCCCCCTCGGTGCGCCCCCCAACACGCTTCGGCACTCGAGGGAGGAGAAGAATGAGACAAAGGTAGGCGGAGAAAGAAGATCTGAGCACCAAGGCAACGAAAACCGCCTCGCAAGATTTGCGAGGCAGGTGTTGCCACCAGCTATCAGATTATTCTCGACGCAATATTGTTAAATTGTTAAAATATGCATGCTAAGATCGTGTTGACGAACACAATCTTGAAATCAAACACAAGTCTGCCTAAAAGCAAATGTACGCCAAGATCGTGTTGACGAACACGATCCTGAAAGAAATGCAAATCTGCGTTAAAGCAAGTACCTGGCCAGGAGAAACTGTCGTGTTGATGAACACGAAAATGATGTATAAAAATCTGTTTGGCGACTCCCGTTGGCGTTGCTCCTTAGGAGGCTGCCTCGGTGATCGCAAAAGATATCTATATGTGTGTATGGCCACTTGTGTGATAGATTGAAGTGGCCTAAAAGAATGTATTAGCCACCGCTCAAGGAGAACTTTGATGAACGGAAGTTCTGCTCTTGAGCAGTGGGCCTTGCGGCCGACTCACTACGCGCCGCCGTCCTTGTAGAACCTGCGGTCCCACACCCTCTGGCCGTTGTACGTCGCGTAGCTTGTCGTAAACGTTTCCCAAGTTGTCCTCGGGATCCAGTTGCGGAACCAATCGTTGTACGTGATATCCTGGATGTACACATACTCGTCGTTGTTGATCGCAATGTAGATCCAACATTTGATGTAGTAACTCCAGTATCGAAGACCCCAATCGCTGTCCTCGAGATTGTGGCGCCAGTAAGCAGCGCAATCAGATGTACGTGCTCTCTTGGCGCGCGGCATCGCGGGCATGTAGTCCTCCGCGCCTGAGGCGCTGGATGCAGCGGCGTCGCCAGGAGCAGGGCGCGGCGGCGGGCGCGGCGGCGGCCGCGGCTCCATGGCGTCATCGGACTGTTGGGAGTGTGTATCTGGATCGGTTCTCATCCCTGTACGACCCCCCCTCTGGTCAGTGTGTGACGGATCGAGAGAGCCTATCAGCTCGTTGGCAATCGCGGCAAGCTTGCGCTGGGTGAGCTGTTCACGGGTTCCGTCCCTTCGAGGGAGAGAAACCGTAATCAGTCCGCGCGCCTGCCGCGTCTGCCTGTCAATGCGTCCCTCGTTCAGCCACCACTTTCTCCGACCAGCCTGTCCTGTCCTAATACTGACGTCAAGGATGTCCCACGCGTCGCGCATGTCCTCGACTCTCCAGGGCTTCTTGCCGACATTCACGCGGGCTCCTGTCATCTGATGATGGAATCTGAGGTCGTTGAGAAAGCGTTGAATGAGATTGGCGAATGGGTAGTACAGAGGTCGGTCGTCCTCGGATTCGCCCATTAATCTGCATTCGTGTGCAGGCGGGCTACCGGCTTCGACCCACTTCTGATACCTCTTCTTGGACGTATTGGCCAATCTCCGCAACTGATCTTTCTCTGTGCCTATGGGGGATCGCGCACCCGTCATAATGACATGTGCGCCATCCTTCATGTATCTCGCGACCTGGTCCTCGGACAACGTCGTCTTGATCCAGTTCGTCAACTTCTGGAGGTACGCGAGGTCACTCTGTGTGGCGGTGCTCTTACCTGTGGCGCCTACGGCCACAGTGTATTGCCAACATATATCACAGAGTGCGCCGTCACCTGTGACGATACCGAGGGACAGATCTCGACCGCAATTGTTACAGAGCGGTATGGGATGCAAGATCGTCTCGGGGGCCCCTGCCGAAGTCAGGTGATCGCGGGATCCCCAGCGGGTGTCCTGACCGCGAGCGAGGTTCTGACCGATCTGATTGATCGCCTCACGATTGATCTCGGTGTTTGGTCTGGAAGCGATCGAACTGCTTAAACCCTCGATCTCGATCCGAGACAACCTTTCCCCTGGCAGTCCTTTGTACTCTATCTTGACGTTGTCGGTATCCTCAGTACCGCCATGGCATACGTTCTCCTCACGAAGACGGCGAGCCTGCTTCTGCAAGGTAGCCTCGTTGTCGCCCTCCTCGCGCGTGAGTCCCGTCTGCTCGGCTATGATACGTACCATAGTCTCCTGATCGGGAGCTGCAGGCGCAACACTGCCTGGGTCCTGGGGAATATCCTGCTCAGCGCCTTCCTCTCGAGGCGCAGCAGGTGTTTCCACCAGCTCTTCCCACACAGGAAACTCTGGATCACCGTACGTCGCAGTACAATTTTTGTATAGGCCACGCAATGCCTGAAGTGCAGGATGGTTGTCATGGATGACTTCCTTGGCGAAATCTGGTAGTTCCACAATACTATCTTTCAAGATGTTTTGGTTTACTTTGGAAATCCATTGAAAGATGCCAGTGGTCGACTCCTCGATAGTCTCTGGGTCGTGGTAGTGTACCAACTTTTTGAAGAAATGATCTGCACCACAATTGGGTAAGTCACGTGCCCACTTGTGGGTATGATTGCAGTTCAAATGATATGACTCCGCGTTCCATGCTTTCGGTCCAAATCGAATTTCAAATTGTAAATGTGACTGAATTTTGTCCATTACGATTCTGTCTGCGCCACTGTGTATCTCGATGATCTGCCTCATCTTGATCATAGGCGAATCCACCAATAACGCCGATGTCCAACAATACACGCGGCAATCATCAGACTGTCTAATCCATCTTGAATCCTCGTCGGGGTCGTAGCCTGGATGATCAAGGAAATTCGATGGCGGATCAATGATGTTATCGAGGATGCTTGCCTCGATCTGCTCTTCTGCTTGGATGTCTGCCGAGAGGTCTGCCCTCATGTTGTCGTTCGCAGCTTTCTCATCTGCAGTAAGAACGATATTTGATATGTCCACGATTACGGTGATCAGTGGATCATGCGATGATGCTGTACCCTGTCGAGGAATGTCGCCCGTCTGAGCGTTGTCCTCGGCAGGTGTGGCCACCAGCTCGTCTGGATCAGGTGTCCGTGGAGCGGGCCTTCTTGGTGGTGTACGCGGAATACGTGGTCTATGGATGCTAGGCATTCCAAGGTATGGTAAGCTGCCGCTAACATTGTGCTGCAGTATCTCCTCGCTGCATGATGTCGGGCCTTTCAGGGCAGTCCCCATCCATGTTGGATCGATGGCGTGTTCTTCGGTACGAATCGGTAATGCAAATACAACGCCCTTGAGGGGCATGCTTTTGTCATTATACCAGATACTTACCCATCGTAAACCGTAGTTGAGAATAGGTACTTGTACCGCAAAGAACTTGTCGAAGATGCCGAAATGGATGATTGGACCATATATGTGTCCCTTGGACAAGGCAATCTTGGTATTGTGATTGCCTTTGGGCCAGTGGTTGTCGTAGTGAAAGCATTTGGTAGAACCCCAATTCTTAATGACAATGAAGTCGCCCATTCGAACATCGTTAAATGCAGGACGACGATCCCAATCTTTTTGCATGATCTTTGATGTGATTGGTCGAAGAGCTTCACGACAATGTGACAATGCAATTAACCATTCTTTATCATCTGCTTTGTGATTGGTCTCCTGAATCATAGCGCGTACTATTTGCTCGTCCAAGGCGTCCTCTGCGGATGTACGGCCAGCAGGGGTTTCCCCCGGCCTGGCCGAGGGTGCTGATGCTGGCGTCGTCCTTGGAGGCTCCATGTCGTGGTCGGGGTCGATAGGTGCCAATCCAGGTGGGTCGTCAATAAGCTCTCCAGGGAGGCAGGCGCAAATCTCGTACTTGCTCAATGGCTCTCTGGCTGCCAATGGCGGGTAGTCCCATGGGTCGCCGTCTGGCCACAACTGCTGGCCATGCATGTGGTGTGGTTTGAGGCGGCGAATTGCAATAATTGCCGCAGCGGGTACCACGTCCTCAGTCATGATAGCGCCCTGAGCACCCAACCAAAATCTGCAACCTGCTTTTGTGGCGATTTCCATGTTGATCACCAGCTCGACTTCGTTCTTGTAGCTGTTGAACTTGTACGATTCCACTGGAGTATGTGGGTTCTTTTGAACATTGTTCAAATATGTGCTAGAACTGAAGAATGCCTCAGATCGCTGCGATGGTTTGTAATTTCTGTCTCTCTGAGAATGTGGTTCAACATATCCAGGAATGATCCCTGTCTTCAATATGTTCTTCCAGGCACGGGATGCTGTGCCATGATGGAGATATTTGACATCTGGCCACTGTAAGCTCTCCCAGCCCGTGTTCCATGGCTTTGAAGATGGGTTGACACAACTGTGACCACCAACGCACCGAATAGCAATAACGCTGTTCCAATCAAAAGTGCTGGGGTCACCTCCGTCAGGAATCGGCTTGGCGTATATCTCGATTCTGTTTGTCTGTGGGTCAATATGCTTCTGGAACGCACGAATAATGAATATCGGATAGTAGTCGTTCCAATCGGTGTATCCATCATTTTCATCGTCTTTCTTGAAATGTGCCACTGCCGCTTCCATGGATGGCCCATTGTGTCTTTCTTTGCGATCTCGGAATTTCCATTCGACCATTTCTTTAAATGATTTCCAATTGCTTGGGATATTCCAATCATTCTTTGTTGTTTTGTCCCAGATATTAATACGTCTGTCATGAAATTGGTTGATCCAAAACTTCTTATAGTGAATCTCGTGGCGTAACATAGTCGTGATGTCTTTGCTCATGTATTTGTTTGTTCCCAGCCATTCTTCATCAATTAGCTCAAGGCCATAACGTACATCGTCGTAATGTGGCAATGGTATCCATTTCCACTCTGGGAAACATCCAGATTGTGCGATGTCAGGCGCATGAGCAATTACACGATCATCATGCAGTAGCTGCTCGTACCACTCCTGGTCTTCGATGCAGGCAAATCCATTGGTCGCGTTCGTGCCCCGCAACATTGGGCACATGTATGGATGGTCATCTTTGACGCCTGCCTGTAGCTTCCATTCGCGAATAGTGCATGAGTTGCCGAAGATCCCGAGCTTGCTGGTATCCTCGTGCATGGAACGCTCACAGCTGTCCTGCCATGACAATATATTCATCTCATGTGGAGAAGGCTCCTCCTCAGCAGGAGTTGCCTCCAGCTCCATTGCCTCGAGGTCGGTGCCGTCGTCAGGGATCGGTACCGCCTCAGCTTTGGGGAGCTGATCTGCTGGTTGTTGTTCTGCTTTAGGCTCTGGAGTCGGTGGTTGCGACGCTTTGATCGATTGCGGTCCAGGTTGCAGTGGATCAGGCAATGGGCCTGGTGGGGCTGGCTGTGCTGTGTCATCAGCTGCCCTCCATACGGATGTAGGAACATTAGGGTCATGACCCAAAGCAACTCGATCCAGTGCATTCTGTTTGAAGAATGTTTTGCATGCCTCAATGTTCTTCTCGTTCTCGGCAGCTGGGCCGATGCGGTGAGAAGACAACCTGTTTTCTTCTGCAATGAGTCTTGATTTGGTCGCATTATCGTCTCCATCCAAGTCTTTGATCTGATGTAAGAATTGCTCGAATACAACCCAAGTAACTGCATGTGCATCTTCAACAGTTTTGACGATCTTGGGTTCTAGAAGTTCATCTTTCTCAAGAGAATGCCAAGATGCCCAAGCCCCAGGGTATTCTTTGATCAACAACATAAGGTGCTGGAATAAGTCGTTGTATGCCATAACCCATGGATCATTATCAGGAAGAGTTTGGTCAGGATCGCCAGGGTCAGGTGCTGGCGTACGTGTCGACCTTCCAGGAGTCGGCTCAGTCGTGCCGCCCGTCTCGGCAGGCAGTGATGCCGGCAATGTGCCCTCGGCACATGACGCCATCCACGCACAATGAGCCATCTCGTTTGCCGTCTGTGTCATCAACGTTGTGAGGCTGAGGTATCTTTTCCATTCGTTTGTCAACTTTTCTCTGAAGCCGAGGGCTGCCATGATTTCTTTGGCCTGCGTGTAGGCCTGGTTGTCCGTGGCAGAAGTCAGCAACGGCGGCCTGAATGGATATGGCTGAGAAGGAAGAGACTGTATCAATGCGCAAAAATTGCGATAGCATACTGCGTCGCAGAATTGCGTTGTAAACATTGCCATGTTATGGTTGTTCTGTTTGGCGTGCCAAGCCTGTGGGGTAACCCTGTCGTACGTATCCACCCAATGGTCGGATGGAAGAACAGTGATACCACGGTTCTGCATGATAGTGATCAAGTCGCTCGTGTGGTGATCAAAGTTCGGGTGTGCGCCCCATTGCGCTGCTTTTCCAGGTCCCATGACCGTGGGGCAGCGGAAATACTGCATCACATCGACAAAACGTGATACGTCCACGAGCACGTGTACGGGCATGAGCGTCGGGACGCCGCCCTCACATTCCATCTTTTGGAGCTCGTGTACGTTGGTAGGAGCACGACTGTGATGTCGGCGCATGTCGATGGTGTTCTGTCCAGGATTAGCACATGCGATGTCGTTCGCACTCCATACTACCATGGCATTGAGTCCCCTGTGATAGTGTCTTTGTTTTATGGATGATGGGAAATCATTGGCCCAGTATTCCCAGATGGTCTCGTTCAGCTCGCGCCACTTCTTGATGGAAGCGTTGTCGCTTTGAAACATGAGGCCTCTGGCTTCGCGGATCTTCCTGATCATATTGCGCTGCTCAAGAGTGTTCTCAAACTGATTGTCGAGAAGAGCGTTGATACGGCTTTCCTCTCTCGAAACGTTGCTTGCGTAGATCCTCCATTCCGTATCGTACGCCTTCATAACCAGCTTCAGGCAAGAGAACGCAATCTGGACCAATCGGCGTATCATTCTGTCTGAACCATTCCCTGTAATTGCCAAAAGAGAATGCCCACATCATGATGTCGTCGCGGATCATGGTCGACAGGTGCTCGAGAGTAGCGCCACCCATGTATTCCGCGCGGTTAAGGCACGGCATGAATAGCGGTACAAGAGCAGTATTTGATGCTTTGGCGAGGTCGATTCTCTTCTGGGCAGCGTTGAGCTCGTCGATGCCGAAAGTGGGGTACTTCTTGTGTTTTGCACCCTTAGCCCCTTTCTTCGGATGCATGATCCATGTTGAATCAGTGTACAAGTTGGTCCATTTGTACGCATGACCCGATGGCCCAAATGCATGATGTAATAGTAGTCCCAAGTCCTCTTGTACGAGGGAGTGCCACCCATTGTCTGACAATAGGGTAGAAACCAAGCGACCACCACAGAAAGCACTGTAGTTTGCGTGGTCCAGCTCAAATGTGTCAACATCATTGCCAGGGGTCATGCCAGGGTCATTCGAACCCATGTGGTCAGCAGCGTCGCCGAAGAAGTCGTTGCCCTCGTTGTATGGTGTCCAACGATAGGTACGCTCTGTCTCTTGTGGATCATCCAATATCGCCACCCAACCATTCGGATGGTCGGATGGTGTTGCCACCGTCTTGGAGTTTGATCCGATACTTCCAAAGCCTCCGCGCGCAGTCAACCATGTAGTAGCTTGCGGCGGAACTTCTTTGTTTGGGTAAGGTCGGAAAATGCTCTCGTGTTGGTGACCAAGTTATCTTCGACGATGTGACCGATGTGTCCAGATGTATCCGATGTCCTGGCGATGCCAGGTGGACGAGTAGGTAGCTTGGCCATTGCACGATCAATTTTAGGAGCATAGCATGGCGTTACCAATCCATTCTGGTATACATCGGATGGTGCACTCAGACCATTGTTGTAATAGTTTTGCGTATCCGTAACGCTGTCCTCGGTGTATTGTCCCAGAACTGCACTGCCAATTTTGGACCAATCGTTGTGAATCATCATCCACTCCGTCTTCAGTATCATTGTAGTAAAGTTTGATGGTGGACATTTGCGGTCTGATCCTGGGATCGTCGCATTCACATGATCATGTAGTCCACGAACACTGTCTTGTACTGAAGGATTACGATTGAAAAGGCTGGAAATCATACACATAGCACGCATGAATGATAGCCACGGCGTAGCTGTGAACGCGTTGTACTCATAGTTGGCGTTGCCGCCGACGGATCCACTCTCGGTGCTGGCCCATTTCTTAGCCTCGACGGACGCGAAGCGGGCAAGTTCACGGATAGAAGACTCGTCGGGTACGCGGAGATTAAATTCTCCGCTCCTATCGGCACGCCGTTGATGTATGCATATGTAACCATCTTCGGGATCACGAGGACGACCAGTTTGAGCGTGGTACGCAAAGCCCACGCGGTCATCGTCCCTGGCGTTCGGTTCGTACTCCTTGTCGTAGCCGATGGGCCAGCCGACGAGGTTGAGCGGCTGTGCCTGATCCATCTCGTGGATGGAGGGGTCGGGATTAGAACCGATCTCACTTATGTTCGCCTCGCATGCGGCAAACAGGATGCTTGTAAGCTTTGTAGCTCGAGTCGTAAAATTGCTGCGGTGTGAGCGAATAATCAATGTCCTAATTCTCTCTGCATCTCGTGGAGGTGAGGGAGGATGGCGGGGATGTCTACCGTGCGGTGAACGCGCGCGTGAACGAGGTGTGCGCGAAGCAGTATCTGCGGCTGGTACGCCATAGTGGTACATGCATGCACATAGTCCCTCGTGGTTAGCTTGCCCAACACACTGAAATCCGCATTCTGATCCTACCTCGCCCCATCTTTCTTTTTCCGTCAGCAATATCTTGCATATTTCTGGGCATCCATTCAATTTAGGAGGTTCCGCTTCATGAGGTAAACCGTCGGGCCTCCGAGGCCCTCGTATCGGCGGACATGGTATCGGAGTAACAGGAAAAATAAGCGAGTGTTCCAAGAGGTCCTTCCAAAGGTCTGCTTTCTTGGTCTCGAAATGTTTGGTCATAATATCTGCGATCTGCTCTTTTGTTCCTGCATATTTAAGCTCGATGTGTTCAATTTGGCATGTTTCGCATATCAAATCCAGATTGATACGATGAGTACGATGAAGATGACGAAGTGCTACATGTAGTATTCCATTTGGTAATTTCTCTGGCCAACATACATACCGGATGTAGAAGATCGAAACGACAGCAACGTGCCAAGTACAGGATCTTCATTAGAACACTTGCCGCGTCCTGGCCGAGAACGCCCTCGTCTGAATAGTCGGACTCAGTGAAGGAGGTGTCCTCGATGCCAGGGGTCTCTGCGTCGGGTAGATCATGGTATGTGGCGGGTATGGTATTGGTAGAAGTTGTGTCGACCGATTTTGCTGGGCTGGATGATCTTGTCCGTGCGTTGAGCACACTAGTAGGTCTGGCGACCGACCCGGAGGAGGATGGCGATTTGGATCGCGAAGCCCTCGGCGAGTCGGATCGTTTCCGACGTGACCCTGTTCCCTGGGCGCGCTTGGAGGCGCATTCCAGGTACCGCTCAATGCACTGATCTGTAAAACCAAGCATATCATGTCGAATACCACGAACGTGTTTTGCCGTATTGTATTCTTTCTCATTGTGTGCAGGTAGCATAGGGCGTATTGTGGACATTCTTTTGTCGAAGATGCTCTGCGGTACATCATATGCTTGTTGTCCACAACCCAAATATTGTGAGTATGGAGTAGGTGGATCCAAATCGATACCGCTTTTTCGAATATAATCCCAGCCAGTCTGTAGATTATGAGCTGGGCCGGCCAATTTAAAATCGTCCACATATACTGAAAGTATCAGTCCCAGTTTGTTGTGTCTCCATACGCATTCCCATCCTGAAATAGGCTCGAAACCGACGCTTTCCAAGCATGTACGGCATTTTCGTTCCCAAAAGACACCTGCGAGAGGGTGTCCGTATAGTGCCAATCGCAGTCGGCACACTGGGTTCTTGCATTTTGACCATGATGTCGGTTGTCGCCATTTAGGTATAGTAATCCAGGTATCAACTGGATCAATTCGTCCGTCGCCGTATAATAATGCCTGCGTGTAAGCTCCAGGTGCGTCACTTTGCTCTCCCGCATATTGCGGTAATAACGCAGTAGCATCGCAAAGTTTGGAAGCCTCTATATGCGAAGCACTGGAAGCGGCGTCGGCGAATATGGCGGCCAAACCAGTTTCATCTTTGCCTGTATTGCCCTGAACCACCACTCTGCCCTTGAATTTACGTAGATCAGGAGGAAGTTCTTCATGTTTGACTGAAGATAGCTCCAAGATATTGAAGAAATGCACCTTTGTTCCATTGCGGATAGCTTGTGGCTCAATATCAGCTTTTTCTGCAACGGTCTCCAACATCCATGTTTGTTTCTTTTCCAATCTCTCGTATTCTTTTCGTAGGGCTTCTTGTGCACGTGGTTCTGCGGCAACTTCTTTCTTACTCAGGTTTCTGGTAACTAATGCTGGGCGTGACCATGTCGAATCTGGTATTTTATCTCTGTGTGCCGGCATGTAGTTGGTCTCACGTGGCATGGTTGGCATTGCTACCGACTGGGTGAACTTGCGCATGAGCGGGTTCAAAGTCCCAAAGTCGGTTCCTTCATTATCCACAAATACCAAAGCACGTTCTTCTCCATCGTGCTGTTGTGGTAGTTGACGGTAGTATAGCACCGTGGTAATGTCACGTGGCCCACCAGGTAATTTGGCATACAGTATTTCTTTGTTTGTCACGCCTTTGACGTTCTCGTCGCGGATGACGTCACCATTGTCAGTGTCGTATGTAATCCGTCGTTCCACAGTATTCCATGTGGGTCCGCCTGATGTAGTAGTACGGAAATTGTTAACCTGTTTATCCTGTCTTGTCCACACTCTCAATGCAGCACGATCACGAATCTCACGGGCTCGTTCAACGTCGTTGGCGTAATCGATTTCTTTCTTTTGCTGTCCACGAGAAAGTGTTTTCCAATGCTCGGGAAGAACGTGATCAGGACGTGTAGTAGTCTGCACACGTGTCTCGCGTCCACGAACCACCATTTTGCCGTCTGGCGTCATTTTTGGAAGCTCATACAACTGTATCGTGCCTGTCCATGGCTCGCTCAGCTCCCTGTGGTCGTTGGCGCTAACACCATCCCAAACATCTCTGAAGTTACTTTCGCCTTCGAAAGTAGAAGTCGTTTTGAAATCTCGTGTCACGTCGTGTTGGTCAACAGGTACAGGTATATTCAAGACGTCGTCCGTCGGGATGAACAGTTTCTTTCTTGGGGTACGAATGTGTCTGATGACGCAATATCCACGCTGTTCCCAGTAGTCTGGCTCCGGCGCTGGTGCAGCAACTTCAGAAGCCGATGTCTGGATATCAATAGCGTTATCTTCCGTTGTCATCATAGACGGATCACCCCATTCTTTAGGGTAAGAAAGTGGAGGATCAGGCATTGGCTTGTCACCCAAGGGTCGAGAAATAGATGCCTTCACCTCGTCGTGTGCCTCAGGGTTATGATGTCGTAGAGTACCATCTTTCACGGGGTAGGTGAACTTGCCATCAGGAATGATGATGTCTTTGACTCTGTGCACATGACACAGATCACCACCAGGATTCTTGGCGTATGTAGCCGTGTCCAAAACGAGGTAGTCACCTGACCATCGTCCACCAGAGTGCAAGTGGTATCCCATGAATAACCCTTCCCGAGTATTCTCTTTAAACTTTGCAGTCTCGTTGTTAATCTCGGGGCTGAGGCATTTCCAAAATATCCGAGCACCGAATGGTATGCAGTGCCCAGGAAAGCTTTCGCCAAATCTTATTTCATGAGCTGTCTTTTCTGCATGCTCCTCGTTGAGGGCAGCGACGCCCGTGGATGTATGCACAAAGTTGTGTCCACAGCAAAAGGCTTGCATGGCCTCTTTCCACCATTCGTGTCCCAGACCAGACATATGTAACACAGCTCTGGTACCAAGAATGACTATTTTGACAACGCGCTCAATCAGTCCATTTGTCTGTGGACGATGTGGCGTACTCGTGTCGTGTCTCCATCCCAGTTGGCGGCAAGCTTTCTGAAGCTCTCCAGAGTTGTCTGTGTAGATGTGCTTCACTTCATCGTTCGCGGCGATGAACTGTTGAAAGGATGCCTTTGTAGTAGCTGCGTCTTTGTGTAGCGCTGGGTAGGCCATGAAGATGCCAGTATATCTGTCAAGGACAACGAGTGCATATTTGTCGCCATGTTTGTCCGCGGCATCGTCTTTGGCCAGTACGATATGGTCGGCAGTTAAAGCTTCACCGAACTCCTTCGAGACAAGAGCCTCGTAGGCGTTATCCTCTTCGGTGGGGTCTGCCGGTGGATGTGGTTTGTGATGTCGTCTACACGGGGCATTCTGTGCCATCGTACGAGAACAGATCTCGCAGTCAGGATGTTTTGGGCCGTGAGTCATGTAATGCATCGGATCGATCGGTTTCTTTTGTCTGTTGGGTAGAACTCGATCATTGTCTGGATGCGTTCGTGTGGGTGTTTCTGTCGGTATGTCGTTGTCTGCTTGAGCTATATCGAACCCCCCGCATTGTGGAGGAGAACACTGCGTCTGAGGCGTAGGCGAGTCGGTGGATGTGTCCACGTTGGGCTCGTCTGTTCTTGTGTCGGGAGGTTCTTCGACCGTGATGGTCCGTGCTCCTCCTCCCTCTCCGACATGTGGTCTCTTAGGGCAGGTCCCTATGTGGGGTCGTAGCTCGTCTGCAGTGGTTGGTTGCTCTGTAGTTTTGCAGCACCAACAAGTGTCGTTACAGCGGGCGGATGAACGCTTTCGCTGACGACGGCGGGGTGCTGACGAAATGCATAAACGTGGTGGTGGTATCCGTGTTAAGTCGTCGAGTCGTAACTCTGGCACTCGATTGTTGACTGGAATCTTATACCATTGGCCCCCCGGATCCTGAAGCATGTAGCCCAGCTCAGGATCCCAAAGCTGTCGAAAGCCATCAACCTCAATCAATTTTCCAACTGATAGTAATGATGGGCAGTCTGGTAAAGCAAGGGCTGAACTATGCAGTCCAACTTCGGGTAGCCGTATGTCGTAGTGCTCGTTGACGGTACGATCACCATTTGCAGTTTCCAGAATATGCTCTTCTCGAATAGATATGCGATCCGACTCGGTCTGCGTAAGTTCATGTTTTCCCTGAATATGATGGGCAGAGCCACTATCAAGAACCCAAGACCTTGTCAATGCTGCAGTCGAACGTGGAGTGTCGACTTGCTTTGTCGTTGTTGTCGTCTTGGCAGTCTTTGATGACTGCTTGACAGTGTCGTCATGCTTTCGGATCGCAGTTGGTGTGGCCACCGCCTCTTTGTTGTGTCGGTAGTCGTACAGTTCGTCGTACCATAGTTGTGCCTCTTTTTGACATTCTCGTAAGGCCTCTGCACTATCATCCCACCATTTCTGTGGTAATGGATCTGGTACTTTGACGATGTCACCCTCATTCGGCAGCTCTTTCCATCTGTCCAGTCTGGCTCTGCCAGATATGGTATGGAAGTAGTAGTCCACGTTGCGTACGTCGAAGCGTATCCGACGACGTATCTTGGTAGATGTCGCTGTGGCCTTAGTGTTAGCCATGAGGGTCTTGTCGCTGATGACGTAACTGCGGTCTGAACGACGTGAACGTCTAAAGTTGGCAGGAGAACGTGCCCTAATGTTGGGTGAACCACGGGACGATCCGCGGCTCGGATACCGCTTGCCACGTCCTTTGTCACTGCCATATGATCTATCACGGCCGCGTGGACTGCCGCGTCCGCCGCCACGATTGTCTCGTCCTCGGGAGGTAGATCTCGAAGATCTGTCGTAACGACTTCTCGATTGGCTGCGAGAGTCGTGGGACCTCCTGGATGTCGAACGGGATCGGTCGTATTGGCGTCGGTTGTCACGTCCCTGTCGTGAATCGCTTGCGTAGCGAAACCCCCCGCGTTGTGAAGATCGTTGGCTTCCTGATCCGCGGGGTGGCGATCGGCCACGGCTGTCCTGGCTGGAAGTCCGTGGTCGACTCGGGCTTCGTTCAGGAGTCTTTGCACCAGGTGCAAGATGAGCGTATTTGCATTTGTCGCCTTTTGTGCACTTGTTCTGTGCGAAATCCTTGCACTGTGCGACGTGCGGGTAGTTGCACTTATCACCTCTGGTACATGTGTTGCGCTTGGCAAAATCGAAGCAGAATGGCCTTGATGCTGGCTTCTTGTGATTCGCAGGAGTGGACATACTACGGCGGGGGTTGCCACCAGCCGTTGATGTTCTGGAAGATTTGTTGTTCTTCCAATCCCTGGAATATGTATGTAAAGCCTTGCACCGTTCACCATTGCGACAATTGCCTTTCTTCCATGCAGCGCACAGGTTGACCTGAGATCGTGTTTCGTGTTCGTACCGTAGCTTGTTTTGATTCTTCTCCAATTGTTTAATCTCCAGTATGTCCAGGACACGCTGTCGAAGCCAACCGTAGGTACGATTCGGGTCGCTCATCTTCATGCGCTGGTACTCGTACATGTCTTGTTTCATCCATGCATGTCTACGAATCTGTGTGCGAAATAGCGATTCCAATATCTTTGGATCGGGTACTTCTCGGCATTCCAAGAGTAAGGCGTCCCAATCGGTAATGAAACGTTGCAAATCTTCGTCTCTCATCCTCAGTTCTTTAAGGCGCTCGAAATCGTGCAGGTCGTCGTCGACGTCTGTCACTTTGTAGGACTGTAGGATATGCCAGTATATCTGGCGTCCTTTGAGCATGCGTCCTGCTTTGTGCTCTCTGGTCTCGATGAGCCTGATTTGGTAGCGTAAGTCTTAGGATAAGATGTCGCTTAGAGCGGTTGCGAGTTTGCAATCGATGCTCTCAAAGTCTCCACTGTCTTGTAAATCCTCGAATGTACATTCGGATTGTTCTGCCACGCATAGGAAGGCGTATGCTTTGGATGGTCGCCCTGAGGCGGCCCCGAAGTTCTTCCGCACTCTTTGCTGCCACTCCAGCAGCTGCGTGATCTTAAGCAAGACAGGTACTCGAACGGTGTCTGACTCCTTGATAGGCGTCGTTGTATGTACCGACACCGCAGACACTGGTTGTGAGGGTATCGGTGCACCGTCGATGGTTGGTTCTGTGCGCGCAGGCGACACATGACGTGTCTGTGCAGAAGCTGCCGCTGAGGCTGCTCCTGGAGATGTACGTCGTTGTTGTCCTGCTGAAGCTTGTGGTGCTTCGGCGGACGCTGCCGTCGGCCTGTGCAGGTCGGCTGCAGGTCGAAGGTGAATGTTGGTGTCGTTAGTGTGGTCGATCAGCTGATTGGTCCAGCACGTCATGTCTTCTTGTATTTGACCCACCTTTTGGAGTGCATACTCATCAGTATCCCGAGACCGTTGGGAATACCGATCAAGTCGATGCTCGCATGCTCGGAGACGGGCGCTTTGTGCCTCCACCTCGCTTTCCAGACGTGCGAGATAACTCTCAACACGTACCTTCTCAGTATCTCTTTCATGAATAACCTGGGAGAGCTCTAACTGCGTGTGGTCCGCCGCCTTCTCAACCTCCTGCAACCTGTCAGTGAGGCGGGCGAAATCGTAAACCGTGGGAGGAGAATCCAGCTGATCAGTCTGGGCTCGTCCGACACGCAACTCTGCCAGGGCGTCCTGTACACCAGGGAAACGCTGCTCTATGTCAGAGATCCGGTTAGCGAGTGGCTGCACGACAGCGTTGGTCGCATCAAGCCTTTGAGTGATGACTCTCTCAGTACGCTGCAACATGTCGATCAGGTTCGACGAGTTTGTGTGTGCTTCGGTACGAAGCGTCGCCGTAGTGTGGTCTAGGTAAGATCGAAGATCATTGATCTGAGACTGAACGTCGCCGAGGTCTGTGGCCTCGGTTGGGGTTGGTCGGTTACGGAGCTGGTCGTGGATCTCATCGTGTAAAATCCTGACCGCAGAAATGCCTGTGTCGCGTACGATCACAAGTTGTTGCTCCATCTGCGCGAGATAGTTGCGCAGGTTCTCGACCATCGCCGTTCGTTCACTCGAGTGTGACACCTCACGATCAACCTGGTACTGCAGTGCTCCGATGATGCGACGATCTTCGGCGATCCTGGAATCCGATGATCCCTAAGGAGCCGTCAAGATCGCGACGTATGGCTGCAGTATCAGTGGCGTTCGTCTGAACGCTCTGTAGTAGTCCAAAGTATTGGCTGGACACGAAGGTTTCAACCTGGTCTCTGAGCTCAGCTATGTCACCTGCGGCGGACGTCTCCGCCTGCTGGTCGTCTGAGATGGAGAGGTGGGGAGCGTCAGCTTCCCTGTGTCCCCTGTCGCGGGGAGTGCATGGCCTCTGAAAGGCAGCGCGCGGGCTCGACCTGCTCTCGCCGTATGGGCCTGGGGCTCCACGGCGGTTGCGCGCGGACGAGCTGCGACTCGGACCATGTGTGTGTGGTGTCTCATCCGATGATACTTTGGGGTACCGCGTCTGTGGCTGTGCCGACACTGGTCTACTGAGTTCCTCGAAGGTAGCTACGTGCTCCGCTACAGGGACAGTCGCAGGGCTGGTGGTCCCAGCACCTGAGGTCCATCGGCGGTTAGCGCGAAAGCGCCCTGGAGTATCGAGACCGGTAAGGCTTTCGCCCGACGCGGTTGGGATTGCTCCCGACGGGGAAGGGGAGGGAGGATCGAAGGTCGGCGTGTGAAACTCCTTCCTTCCTGTTCCTACTCCTTCTCCTGTCCCCCCGCGGGCGGCGCTGCGGCGAAGTTCAGCAGCTAGACGCGCCTCGGGTCCTCGGGAGCTGGGGGGGGGTATCGGGGACACCAACACAGTCCGCATGAATGCTCTCCAACTCGTCACCGAGCCGTCGCACCGTGGGAGAGCTTGGACGCGAAGCCCCAATGGAACCCTTACGGCGCATGCGCCGAAGTGGCTCCATCAGGCGCGCATGCAAGGTCACCGCGGGCGAGTCGGTGAAGGTGAGCGTTAAAGGGCTGATAACCTGTGTATGGGGTTGAAGTACAAGAGTACAGAACCCCTGATCCGTTGGTAGAGAGATAGAGGGATAGATGGATATCTTTCCCTCCCAAGCGATCAAGGTACGATCGCTCCAACTCAGTACCTGAGCCCAAACGGCCAGGTGCGGGAGAGGTACGGATAAGGAGCATATATGAGGGTATTACACGGGTTCCATACACACCACCGCGCCGCGTCGGTCGCGCCAAGTTACCTGGCCGCCGCGCAAGCGCGCATGCGCGGCCGCAGAGATGCACCAGCCAGCGCCAAGCACTCATCGCGATCGCCGCCGCATGAGGTTTGCAAACCAAGTTGCGGGTGGGTGGGTGGGATGTTTGCGCGAGCAGGGGAATGGACACCTCACTGAGAACATAAACTAATAGCACCACATAGATGGCATCACGCGTACTGTTCGGGGTCCACGCTGCCTAACATGTTAAGACAAAATTTCAGAATAAGCGAGATTAGGCCCGATCGAAATAGGCCCATTGTCGATTACCTCTGCGCCAGCGTGATTTACCTCCCCTGAGTTGCACCTCGAATGAGCGGGGGGTATGGCGACCTCAATCCCTGACCTTGTGGGGCTCCGTCCGAGCCAGAGATTTTGGGCCAAATTCAAGGGTATATGCGATGGGGGGGCGACCATCCTCGACAGGGTGCGCCCGAACAGCCCCCTCCTTGAGGTGCAACCCCGTGAGTTCTACAGCCAACCTGTGTAATAAGGATACGCAGTAGGATTCAGGGGCCTTGGAGGGCCATGTCGAACGGGGCGCGGCCAGCGAAACCGGCCAAGCATGTGCCGAAAAGGGCGGAGCAAGTTGAGCAGGCACCGACCGTCCCGGCATTCCTATAAGCCTGCAACGAGATGTTCTGAGAATCCAATGTTCTAATAACACAAACAATGTTCTTATTATATGAACCCGATGTGTTAAAACAAAACAGACCCAGCCAGAAATGTTCTAAGAACATTTCGTGCAAAACACAAAAGGTTCTTGGAGCATTCTTTGGCGGGCCTATAGGCGAGCCAGGACGCCTCGCCACTGCTTGAGCAAGGGCAGCCTTGGAAAACTGTTCGGCCTTACTATGCGGGCTGACTGTGCTCCGTGCGTTGACAGGCCGTCCTCGCGCCGAGGAGAAGGCACGACGGGAGGCGGTCTCTGGCAATGTTCGGCCTCTGCGAGCCCGCGCTGGGCCCTGGGGCCACCCAGGATGCAGGGGCCCAGGGACACACAAATAAGTACACACAATTCCTAGGAATTCCCATATGTTCTCCATATGTTGTGGATTTTCGTCTTCCCGCCCACTTCCCATGTCTTCGCATACTTTCCTGGGAATCGACGATTAATTGTGTGTGTGTTCTCTTCCTTCCTGACAGGAAGAACGGTCCCTGCGGCCCAGGCCTCCAGGGAGCCCAGCTGAACAAAAACACGTCGGATGCCTCGGTGGGCGGCCACACGTTCGCTTCTGCCAGCCTCCGCTGGCCTTCCGCCAGCGGGGAGGCCCCTGTTTCACCTGCTCCAGCTTTCATCCGCCCTCCGCTGAGGAATAAGTAACCTCTTCTCGATTCCTCGCAGGCGAGGCCACTTCTGAACGCCTCCCCGAGGGAGTCCCGACGAAGGCCTCGTCTTCGAGAATTCGATAACATGCTGCGCGAGACATGTAACGGAAAACAACACGCTCCCATTCTCTATTTAGTCCTGCTCCTCCCACGCTCCCCCCTTCGATTCTACTCTCCGCATCCGCTGTTCTGCTGAGCACCGTTGCTTTTCCAGGGACTCTCTTCGCAGCAGGGAAGCGCTCAGTTGAAAGCGACGCCGCTGCCTCGTTGTTGCCCAGGCCTCGTCCCAGTGCGGGACCCTTGGAAGGCTCAGGCGGCTCGCTGCGTCGGCGGCAACATTCCAACGCGCGCCGCCTACCGAGGTGCTGCCCCGCTCTCGGGCCCCCCCGAGGCCCTCCGCGGGTCGGGGCCCGTGCCAGCCACCTGCCATAACCTGCCCGACCGCCGGGCCAGCTGTGGCCAGCCAAGGCTGGGACCCTGCGGGCGGTATGAGACCTCACGGCCAGGAGCCACGGCGCTCGACGGCCGGGGGGCAGAGCACCACAAGGCGAGCAGAAGCGCCTCAGTGCAGGAACGCCAGAGGCCACGCAGTCCCTCTGTCTGGGAAGTGCGTCTGCAGCGTCACTAGGCGCGAGGGACACAGAGCCCCTCCTCCTCCTCCTCCTCCTCCTCCTCCTCCTCCTCCTCCTCCTCCTCATCATCATCATCATCATCATCATCATCATTATCATCATCATCCGCCTCCCCCTCGCCCCCTCTCCCTCATCCCCTCCTCTCCCACCCAGACGACCCAGATATCCGACGGCACGATTCCCTAGACAGCTTGTCTGTAGGGGTTCTACACATGTATACACGTATGAACGTATTACAATACGCACCTCTCCTATGGAGTCGTGCTCAGAGGCAATGGTTGTTGAAGCTCCGAATGTTTGTTCTGGCCTTTGGCCTTTGGCTCGGGACTTCCTCAACAATCTGAAAACTGGACACACCTTCACGCAGATCACGACGTCACGGTCCAAAAGCACATGGCATTTTCAATCATGTCTCATCAGACTTTCGAAAACAATGATGTTCACTGATTTTGAGCACCATTTCTCGAACATTGCAGTTCCGTTCAGACATCCTGCGCACATCGATCCCCCTTTGGACACGATTCTTAGAAAAGCAGTTTTGCCCGAGAAGTCCTCCCAACATCGGAGCCCGGCGTACAACACACATACAGAAGACGCACAGAACAGACACACACACACAGACACCACACACAAAACGCCACACACAACACACATAGAGAACACACACAACACTAGACCACACAGAAGACACACTCATACAGAGAACACACGCACACGACACGCACGAACACCACGCAAACACACACACACACACGCACAGCACACAAACACACAAACACACGCACACACACACACAACGCGCACACACACACACATACGCAAACAGAAACACACACACACACAAAACACCGACCACACACGCACAGTGTTTGCGTCGGCGGCTCGGCAGAGTGACTGCGCTGGCGGATGGGGCATGCACACACACACACACACGCACACACACACACACACCACGCAGAACACACACGCAGAACACACACACAACACATAATTCTCACATAGCGCACACAACGCACAACACACGGACACAACACGAATCACACATCACACGCATTACATGTCACACAAACACACATACACACACGCACGTGTTTGAATGAGCGTGGATGGAGTGGGATTCCGCGGTGCGGATGGTGATTGAGCTGTTGCTTTGCGTTGTTGCGCTGTTGCGTTTTTGTTGTCGTCGTCCTCGCCAACGACCCGCCGCGACCCACCCGCGACCCACCCCGCGACCGCCTCGCAAACCATCCCGCGACCCACCCTGCGACCCACCAGCGACCAACCCGCGCCCCACCCACGTCGCTTTGACGAAAAAGCCTGCGCCTGCGGAAGGCTCGTTGTGCAAAGTGTCGAAAGAAACGGCGCCTGCGGTGGGCTCTTTCAGAGCTTCGCAGGCTGCCGACGACACAGCTGCCCCCTCACTCTTATCCGCACTGGCGGGGCACTATGTATGTATGTATGCATGCCTGCCTGCATGTAGGTAGGTAGGTCGGTAGGCAGGTAGGCAAGTAGGTATGTATGCATGTGCATGTGTATGTAGGGTCTGACACATGGGTGGCTGGATCCGGAATCGGGCGGGCGGCGTCGCCTCCCGTTGACTCTCGTGGCCTCTCGTGGCCTCCCGTCGCCTCTCGTGGCCTCCCGTTGCCTCCCGTTGCCTGCCCGTTGCCTCCCGTGGCCGGCAGTGGTCGTCAGACAACGGCGGTGCCCTCACATTGCCCACCCTGTGCAGGCCCACCACCCCTGCCAGCGAGAACAACGACACCGATCGCCGAAGATAGCAACGGTGACAGCGGTGTCGATCACAACGGTAACAGCAGCGACAAGGATCCCTGTTGTCGTTGGGATCGCATGTGTCGTCGTGGTGGAGCACCACGACCATTACACTGCGCTCCAAAGCCTGGACCGTGCGCGGGCGCCCCGTGGTCACTGAGCACCGCTTTTTGACGGGGGCGGCGGAGGGGCCCTCCTTCTGTTCGCCCTGCGCAGGCCCAAAACTCCTGCCGAGACGTGATGCAGCGTACACGTTGCGGCAAACTCTGGACCGTGCGCGGGCACCCCAGGACCACTTCGCAATGGTTTTGTGAAAGGGCGGCGGCGGTGGCCTCATACTGTCCGCTCTGCGCAGGCCCACCACTCCTGTCAACACACAACGCAAAATACTCTATGTGGCATCATCTGCGCGGCCCCCCCGCGATCAACCTTTATTGGTTTTTGACCGGGGGCGGCGGGGGGTGTCCTCAGATTGACTGCTTTGTGCATGCTCACCATCCCCGACAAGAGCCAATTAATACAAAGTGCACGCTGTACGATTTGTGAATTGGTGCTGATGCTTTGGGCTCTACCGTTCTCACTGAAGGTTCGGTACTGCGCTTCCAAGGGGCCCCGGGCTCGTATGCTGACAAACTGTTGGGGGGGCGGGCGAGAGTGAGCGACACGGCGTGCGGCTTGGGGTAGCTTGATGCAAATTCCTATCTTTATTCCGATCACCTCATCGTGGCCACCAATCGGGACCCCGAACGAGGCCTCCAAAATAACTCTGCAAAGCTGTTCAGGACATTACACCGCAAAAACGCATTTGTTCAATGCGCGGCCACATGGGTCCCGACGCTTTCCCTCCCTGGTGGCAAGTGTTCGTCCTTGATGAATGCCTGATGGCCCCAGGGCCAGGAATCGGCCCCCGAAGGCCGAAATCGAAGAAAAAACCCTGGGCTTAACAAAAACGCACCGTAAACCTGGGCCTCCCTTTTTCCCTCGTCTCTCCCACCCCGACGACGGGCCCCCAGGGCACCTCTGCTTGCTCCCCTCCTCCTGTCGAGGCTCGAGGATCGAGGTCCTCCTCTCGAGGATCGAGGCTCGGGCTTCGAGGATCGAGATGTCGTCGTTACCCTGTCGCTGCCGCTCCTGCTGACGGCACACAAGGTTGAAGGGGCCCTGGGACACACAAATAAATATACACAAATAACAGGATTCCCCATAGTTCCACATATGCTCTAGGTTTTTGTCTTCCCCCGCACTTCCAATGTTTTCCTATATTTTCTGGGGTCGACGATTAATTGTGTCTGTGTGTTTTTTCCCCTCCTGAAAGGTGCGCCCCCGAGAGGAGCTTTCTGCCGCCGCCGAACGGCCTGCCCGAGAGGGCGCCATTGCTGGGTCTCGCCACCGACGGCTGCCAAACCTGTGGCCCTTCCTCGTCCTTCCGCCGGGAGCTGCTGCTCACGGTGCGGGAGGAATCCAGGGTCTGGAGCCTGGCGGAACCCCAATCGTGGACTGGCCATGGATGAGGAATCGATGGGCTGTGGAGGAGGAACCGATGAAGCAGGAATCTCCAAGGTCTGGACACCAGCGGAACTGCAGTCCTGGGCTGGCCATGGAGATCCCCGCAGGCCCTCAGCAGATGGGAACTCTCCGGGGCCGGAGGCCCTCGGGGCACGTTCCGTAAACCAGCGCCGCCACCGCGGCCTGGGCGTTGCTTCTCGTGGGGCGGCAAGTGGGAGCGGGGGCGAAGCAACGTGCACCCTTCGCGCCCCTTGCGGGCCCCTTGAGGGCCCCCCGTGGTCTACGAAGCGTGCCTCTGTCCTCACCCCCGTTTCCGGCGGCGGGGGAGGGGGGGACGTGAGACGGAGAAGGCCTTCTCAGAAGTCGGCGGGACTTCTCAGAAGCCCTCGTGCCTTCTGACACGTTTTCTGAGGTTTCGGGAAAATCTTTGAGAACTGCTCAGAAGGCCAGGGGACTTCCGAGCCTTCTGAGAAGGCTGGCCCCTTCTCACTTACCCCTTGGGCTCGCCTCCCGCATTTACCGCCCCCTAGTTACGCAACACCCGATTATCGTGTCGCGGCGGCGGCCCCAGGGACACGCCATACGCCCCACGAGCGGAGAGCGCGTCGCTGCGGCGCTCAGCAGAGCGAGAGGCGGGGAAGAGCTCGGGACGCTGGCGTTCGGAGACCAGGACGTCGCTATAGAGTGCTGCGCCAAAAGCGCGGTGGTCCAGAACCGACGGCGTGACGTGCCAAGCCGGAGTTCATGGCCGTAGCCATGCCTTTCTGGTTTCGCTTCACGGGGGGGCGATCAACGGGGGGCGAAGAGACACGCACCTTTCGTGCACCTTCGGGGCCATCTATGGCCACTCTTACTAGACGAAGCCCCAGAAAGTTGCAAGAAAGGGGCCGTAAGGGCCCCTTTCCTGCAGCTCTCGATCTCCCCCAAGTTCATCACCTCCCTTTACGAAGCGCCCGAATCCTGCACAACTCAGATGCTCCCGATATGAATCGGCGAGCTTGCTTACGTCACAGGTGAGTTTGCGATGCTGCGCAACCTTCGCTGGCTCACTTGAAGAGATCGGATCGGTTTCCTGGTATCGTCCGGTTCACCATGCCCGTGATGCTCGAGACCGAGTCGTTCGACGGAGTGATCATATTGAGGGACGCCTGGAGACAATGCTTGGTTGCATGTTCCAGTAGTGATGGGCGGTACATCGTAGGAGCAGGAGTACAAGCGAGGAAGAAAGAGGAAGATGGAGATGAAAGAGAGAAGCCCAGCAGGAGGCCAAATTTCTAACATGACGCAACGACATCATTGTGGTCCGTATCCTCTCTCTCTCTCTCTCTCTCCCTCTCCCCCTCATCCTCTTCGCCCTCGCCCTCCGCGTCCTTGTCCCCCCCCCTCCTCCTCGTGGTCCCCGGACGCGCTGCGGCCTCCCCGAAGCTGATCGACCGATACAGGAAACTGCATAAACAATTTGCGCCCCGACGCTACGCAAGCTTTCTAAATGGATGCGGTACAAGGACCTGGCCGCAATTCAAATCTGAGATCCCCAAAAAGCCGTTCAACCTCGACGTACAAATCAATCGGGACAATCATCGGACTACCGTCTCAACACCATCTGGGCACCATCGAAAATTGACCCACCCCTTGGAGGCACTCGGCATATGAGACCTGTGCCCCTCCCCGAACACCTTCCACGGGAGCCAGCCCAGTCTGGCCGTTTTGGATAGAGGCCTCCTGAACGGGGTTCGAGTAGATGGGGTCAGAGGATCGCGCATCATCGCTAATGCATAGCCGATGCATCGGCCATGCTTTGGCGATGCTGCGATGCACTGGCGACGTAGGCGAAGAGAAATCGGGCTCCACATCATGCCGCATCGCCGATGCATCGGCGATGCGGCGCGATCCTCCGACCCCATCGACTCCGGCCCCATCTGGGAGGCCTAGAGAAGCCAGGCGGAAGGTGCTGGAACGGTCTGGGCGTCTTGAAAATTCTCAAACGGCTAAGGAGCCCCAGAATTGCCCACGCGAGGCCAATATCGCCAGAATTTTACAAGTATGTCAATCCCCCGTGGGAGTAGGCGGTTTTCCCCTATCCCCCTACCCCACGCCGAAAACTTCTCCCCTCGCCTGGCCACGCGAAGGGGAGCCATCTCGGGGTCCTTTGGGGGCCTCTTCAGGGCCTGTCGGGAGCATCTGAAAGGCCTCTTGGGGCCGCTGGGGGAGCCTCTCGGGCGTATCTGAGGGACCTCTTGTGGCTTCTTGGTGCCAACCAGGGTCGCATGCACCGACCTTTCACGATTTGGATCTGGGGGCCTCTTGGCCATCACAAGACGGCACGAACTAGCTTCGGAGCCTCTCAGGGTCTCCCCCGCGAGGCCCAAACTCCCCCACCAAACAAACATTAAGGAGTTGTTTAACGTATGTGTACAATTTCGTAACAGTATCAAAAGCAACACCATCGGGAAGCCATCAAAACACCATCGGCACACCACCGCAAATCAATCAAAACACGATCGACATTCCTCTGGGGCGTTATCGACAGCAACCGGGATGGCATCGGACATCCATCGGGACACCATAGAAAAGCCATCAGGGCACCGCGGAAACACCCGACAAGTCCAGCCCGCAGCAACAATATGCAAACATAGTAAGAGGAAACCCGCCCCCCGCCATCCGCCCCTACGTCCCGGGGAAGTTAGCACAGCTTCGCCCCCTGCTCACGTACATACGGCACGAACACACACTACTACTACCTTACACTCCAACAACCACCAGTGACCCGAGCCGCCCATCAAGCTCGAGCTGCTTCCCCCAAGCGTACCTCCCACGCTTCGAAGACCTCCGCATCCCACTCTTCAATGTTCAAGAAGTCGCGGTCTACCGTGTCGTAGAACCACCTCTGCGACTCAGGTGACCAAACTTGCGCCGCGCCAAATTATCTAAAGCACAACTCCGAAGAGAATGGTCATGTCGTAACGGAGTCGTCATGTCTGAACGTCCGAGGTCATGCGGCCAGGTCGCAAGTTTCTAGACCATTCCAAACACTGCTGCGGTACGAGCTGCACGTTTTTACGCGCACTACCCCGTTCTGGGCAAGCTGGCGCAATGAACCGCCGCATCCTCCTGCGGAGAAAGGATGGAGTCAAGATCGGCGATATGGAAACCAGGGGCGAAGGGGCACAGGAGGAACGGAGAAACAAGGCAGATGTTGAAGGCTTCGGAATGGACACTAACACCAACACAGCGGGTTGCCTCAACAGGGGGAAGATGATCCTTGGTGTTCGTGGTGGTGGTCATCTGTCGGTCACCTGGGAGACCCGTATATTACTACCATAATCGAGATCGAGAACATCTTCCCTCGATGGAAGCAACAGCCGATATTGGTGTTGGTGCCAACGGTGAAGAATCTCCAGGAAACCGTTCCTCCAGGACCTGATTCCTACTTTCCATCCCTAGCCACCCTCAAATGGCTCCACGATGTGAATTAGCAGAGCGCCAGGCAAGAGCGGCACGCGCGATGCCGCAGGGAGCGCAACCGACAGGCAAGGAAGGCCAGAAGACAGGGAAGAAACGCGATGCCAAGCGAAGACACGCGAAGGCAGGGAAGACAGCAGACGGCAGGGGAGAGGGGAATGACCGACATGGGGGATAAGAAGGCGAGGAAGCGGAATCGGAACGAGCGAAAGAGCAACAAACAACGCCGAGGACCCGCTTCCTTCCCAGAAGGGCGTGCCTGTAGAAGACACGTGCAAACAACATTCTGGTTAAAACGAATGAAACGGGGACGCGCATCAAACAACCAAATACTTGTCGTTAGGGGTACTGTGGGTGTCTTCGCTCCGGGCGCTGCGTGGTGGCTTCCCGCAGCCGTTGAAGGAGATGCTGCGTTCAGGGTTGGGTTTCATGCGAGGGTGTCTTCTGGCCGCGTCCGCACTGTATGTATGGTCTTCGTCTGTAGTAAATCATCCTTCGGTGCTTCAAAGCATCTGTGATTGCCTGGGGCGGTCGGAAGATAAGAAATTGCCGCGGGGCACCTGTTCGCAGGCAGATGTCCGCTTTGATGTGCTGAGTGTAAGAAACAACATGCCCCTTCCGAAACTGAAATCCACCCACCAACCCGGAGACGACGTCGGCGCTGCCGCAAAGCCCACAAGGCCTTCCAAAATGGCCCCCCCAGACCCCTCCAGGGGTCCATCCTGGACCGCTACTCGAGGCGGATCTGACCGCGGCAACGTGGAGCCTCCGGTAAGCCCCGAGAAAAACGAAGAGCGCCAGGAATGGCCGCCGTTGCCTCGACTGGCCTTCCTCCGATAGAGGAAGGTCGAACACATTCACTTA
>CAUYUJ010018904.1:361775-564275 GCA_963575745.1 Prorocentrum cordatum | reverse complement strand
CCTCCATCCCTTCTCCTCCTCTGCCTCCTTCATCCCTGGTCCTCCTCTTGCATCCCTCATCCTCCTCCTCCCCCTCATCCTCCTGCATCCCTTCTCCTTCTCCGACCCTTCTCCTTATGAGTAGCTCCTCCCTGTCGCACCCCTCGGCGTGTCGTAAGGCGGGCCAGGCGTTTCGCCTGAGGCCTACACACCATCTAGGGTCCTGAAGCTTTGAAGTGGCAACAGATTCATCAAATATGGGAAAGAGCGTGTTCTGCCGCCGCTGGCAGAGCACCGGGGGGGGGGTCACAGGGGGTTAACCCGCCTCCCCCCCCCTTCGAAAACCGGGGGAAGTCACTTGGGGCCCCTACTGACCTCCCCCGGTTTTCGAAAGGGGGGTTTTGGAACCGGTTCCAAAACCCCCGCCCGGGTCCTCATAAAAGGGGGGGGGAATCACTACGGGTTCGAACCGCCCCCCCTCGCCACCGGCAAACGACTCCCCCTTCCTCCCGCACTCCAGACAGTGGGGCAGCGGCGGGGACAGCGGGGACACTGGGACATTTGTGGGGACAATGGGGACAATAGGATAGCGGTAGGGGCAGTGGGGACACTGGGGAGAGGGGGACAGTGGTTGGGGGCCCTGGTGGGGACAGCGGGGACGTTGGTGGGAACACTGGGAACAATGCGGCAATGGTGGGGACAGCGGGATGGGGACGGTGGTGGTGGATAGTGGCGTGGGGACAGCGGGGACAGTAGTAGGGACAGTGGGGACACTGGGAGAGTGGTGGGGACGGTGGTGGTGGGGACCGTGGTGAGGGAGGTGGTGTGGTGAGGACGGTGGTGGGACAATCGTTTTACCAATTTGTTCCCAAATATCCACGGAACATGCGACGGGTCTGCGATCATCTTCATCACCGCCCCCTCCCCCATTGCCACCGCCACCGGGAGGCCCTCATCCACCACCGCGTGTCCCTCCGGCTGAGCCGTCGGCAGGAGGACGTGGCGGGCCGGGCAGCTCCTCCGTGACGATGGGAGCTTTGGGGGAAGATTTTCTGGTGGCTTGAGAAATTCGGGAAAAAGGCGACACCTCTCGAAATGATTGTTCAGTGCGCGCCAGCAATTTCTGGTCCTATCCTCGACTCTCCCTCGGCCGCCCTGCAGCCGTAAGCGCAAGGGTATGTAGCTGCTTGCAGGCATCCGTCCTGGAACGTCAGGCGCCGCAACATATTCGAATTGCTAGCCCTACCGACTTTTCCGGACCAGCTGCGTCGTGCACGGCTCTTGATTTGCTCGCAGCTGGGACCTCTGGAGACGCATGCAAACGGGACATGCAAAATGCTACGAAGGCACCTGACTTGAAAACAAATTATATGTCGACGTTCTTCCTTGTTAAACCAAGCCGAACTCAGAGCATGCATGACCTTGCTCGTGACAAGAGATTCAAAAGCTTGAAGCTTACGGCCTGCCGCAATAGCTGTGTGTTGCCACGCGCGCGTGCATCTGCAAAACTCATCCCAAACTGCACCCAATAATTTGCTTAATTGTCCGGACAGCCGGCCTGAGCTCGAGATTGTTGCCCCAAAATACATAATTGAATAATTTCCTTAAAGTGGTTCGCCCTGTGGTGTCGCAAAGCTCATGTCGCAGCACACAAGCGCGATGGCGGCAATTATGTTCCTTCAAGTCCAGGCTTTCGGAACAAAACCAACTGAGGTTGCAACATTGACACATGTGCGAGCACCACCCTGCACACACTGGTCACCGTCACTGGTCGTTGACACGATCCCTCCCCTTTGTGTGCCTTCCCCGGATATCTATTCTCTGCTGATGGGTAACACCCTTGCCCTTTGGCCCAACTGACGATTTGTATTGAGACGCCCGCGAAAGAGGATCTAGAAGACCTGAATACGCTTCTTGATATAGTGCGCAATATGGATGCCCAGTATGAGCTTGACACAAATATTCTGCCACCGCTGCGCGGGTACGGGTTTGGAATTGGAAAAGATCCTGGATGATGATCCTCAACTGGGCATCGTTGTTCGTCGACCGTGCCTCCTGCCATGCCGAAGATTGGGACTGGGGAATCCTGGCCCAGGCTGACATTTCCAAGAGCCTTATGGCGTTTCGTTCCTGGTGCCCTTCCCGTGTTGTTTCTTACGTGATCTGCTTGAGACACTAATGGAATCGTCTTGCTTTTGATGATTGAAATATCGGACTCTAAATTCCCATCCTCCAGGATAGCGGAAATTCGCGGGCCAATTCGTCCCTTTTCTCTGTCGGCTGAACCAAAACTAATTCGCCGCGTGCCTGTGGAACGAATGGGTCATCGATCGACAAAAACAAAATGCTCAGAGAGCAACGCCACAGCAAACCACACACAAACAAACGCAACTACCCGGATTACACTCAGCAAGCTCATATCGAAACAACTCCGACTCATCAAACGTATACGCGAACACGCCAAATTGCAATCGATCGTTTGTCAATTCAGGAATTTGAAACAAATCGCCGGTGTGAAATCATCCAAACGCAAAAAAATGATTGCATCGATGACGACAGCGACCGGCACAGAAGCCACCGACAGACAGAGCATCGCGGACATCTTTGCCACGTTCTACGAGCAGCTGTACAAAGACCCAAACAGCAGCAGAGTCGACAACGAGACAACCGCAGCGACTTCCCAAACACCACCGTTCACAGCTGAAAAGTTTCGCCATGCCATTAAACAGTTAATGACCGGCACATGCAGCGACGACACGGGAATCACAGCTGAGCTTTTGAAGGCAGGCGGAAAGGTTGCGGAAGGACATTTACTCTAACTCTATAGCGACATCATCAAACCAGACCACCCACCACCAGAGCAAGGGAAGAAGACAACGATTACGGTGATTACAAGTCCGGCGACCCAAAGTTACCACAAAACCTCTGCAATCGACTTGAATATGCTTTTGATTTGCAGCAAAGCGTCGATCAGGCTGGGGTCACAAGAGGCTTCAGCACCGAGGACCACCTCTTCACCACGACAATGCTACACGAGAAATCGTTCGCATGGCAGTTACCCCTGTGGGCAGCAGCAATCGACCTCGAGAAAACATTTGATTGCGTCGACCACGACGAACTTTGGAAAACTCTGCGACAACAACACATACCAAACAACTACATATAATTCTTACAACACCTGTACGATGACCAGACGGCCATTGTACGAACCGATACCAATAGCAGATGTTGTTCTATCCAATGGTGGGTGAAGCAAGGCGACCCGCTCAGCTCGTTCTTGTTCAAATGCACTCTTGGAACACCTCTTCCGGCAGCTCAAGCCAAGCTGGCACTGCAGGAGGTTTGGCATCAAGCTGGGCTCTTCACCAGGGAAGAGCATCACCAACTTGCGCTTCGCAGACCACATCCTTCTATACGCCCCAAACTTGAGACAGCTCACATTTCTACTGCGAAACTTGTGGAAGGAGGCGTCCAACTGTGGGCTTACACTGCACCCATACAAAACCAAAATACTTACGAACATAAGCCGGAAGATGGGATGAACAATTGCACACATCATGTTGGACGGTGCGCAGATCGACATACTACCAAACGACCAGATTACAAAGTATCTGGGAAGAAAATTCACGTTTCACGAGTTCAACGACACAGAGTTACGGAACAGGCTCGCCAACGGATGGGCGAAGTCCAACCAATTGCGACACGAACTCACAAGCAAACGGTTTCCATTACACAGCAGATTGAAGCTCTTCAATGGCGCCATCACACCTTGTGTCATGTACGCATCCTCATCTTGGACCCTGACAAAATACATGCTTATCACTTTGCGACGGACACAGAGGAAAATGCTGAGACTCATAATTGGGGCGCCGAAGAGACGAACCTCGACTGAGCAAAGCAGACACACAAATGATGCCGGCAGCAGCATCACCAACACAACCGAGAGCAACAACACCGACACCAGCGCTGGCACCAGCACCGACGTCTGCACCAGGCAACGCAGCCAAAACCACAGCGAAGATAACGACGACGACGACGACGACGGCATGGAATCGTGGATCACTTCCTACGAAGAAGTACATCCACCGCTGTGGCGCTTGCGAAGCGTGCACAGGTCGATGAATAGACAAATGTATATTTCAGGCGCAAGTGGTAGCTTGCAACACGAATCGCCAACCACGACATTGAGAGATGGAATTGTCCGAGTGCGACCTGGGACCCCAGCGTACACGACTCACGACCAGCTTTTCGCAGACACGGAGGGCAACGAAAAAAGTATTGGGAAGACGACGTCGTATCTTATTCACGTAGCGCTCATAGTAACGACGGCGAAACACAGTGGTGGGACTTGGCACGTAATCAGACATGGTGGGACTATCATGGACAAATTGTCTTACAGCACATGCGTCGTTATATGGACTCGGACACTTTCGTCCACACAGACGGGTGACGATTCCTACCAACAGATAGCCGTTTTTGTTTGTTCACATGTACGTGCCGATGTGTTGCGACGACCAGTTCATCATCATCACGTTCTCTGGCTTCGTCTTCTTCGGCTCCAACTCCAGCTCCGTCGTGCAGAAGGTCCACAACACGCTGGACACGAATGCCGGCCCACAAATACCTACCTCCACCCTTCGATTATGCATTCCCGCCCCCATCCGCTCATGACGTCCACTCCCACCTCCACCGATCGACCTCTGACCTCCACTTGCTCAGCGCTCCGACCTCCAGCATCAAGCATTTCACTCTTCACTACTACCTCCTCGCATCGCGCGCCAGACCCCGCAAGCTCAGCCCCCCGACCTCCAGCCTCCAACCTCCGACTTTCCACCTCCACATCCACCTATCGACCGTCTGTCTCTGACAGCTCCACATTCCGACCTCCATCACCCAGCATCCGACTTCCACTCGCACCTACACCTATCGACCTCCAGCCTCCACCAAATCGGCACTCCGGCCTCCACCGTCGGACAACCGACTCTGCAGTCCTAAATCCATTTATCGACCTTCAGGCTCCGCCAGCTCAACACAGTGACTTCAAGCCTCCAGCATCCGACTTTCCACCTCCACCTCCACCTATCGACCTCCAGCGTCCACCACCTCAGCACTCCGACCTCCAGCATCCATCATCCGACTTTCCACCTCCACCTCCACCCATCGACCTCCAGCGTCCACAAGCTTAACACTCCGACCTCTGGCCTCCAGCATCCGACTTTCCACCTCCACCTCCACCAATCGACCTCCAGCGTCCACCATCTCAGCACTCCGGGCTCCAGCCACCAGCATCCGATCGACCTCCGGCCACCAGCATCTCAACACTCCGACCTCCAACCTTCAGCATCCGACTCTCCATCGCCGCCTCCACCTATCGACCTCCAGCATCCGACTTTCCACTTCCACGCCAATCTATCCGACCTATCACTCTCACCTCCACCCATTGGACTCCAGAATACACCAGCCGTCCGAAAATTCTACGTTTCACACCACTTTCATCCAGATCGACCACCAGTCCCAGGCCGACTACTGAGGGCTCTGGCCCCCCCGCGCCGCCCTCCTAGGGCCGGTCCCGCTGGACCGTCATCGCGCGCTCCCTCCTCCTCCTCCTCCTCTTCCTTCTCCTCCTCCTCCTCCTCCTCCTCCTCCTCCTCCTCCTCCTCCCCCCTCGCCGCCCGATGCTGCCTGGTGGAGGCGGCCGGGCGGTCTGCGCAGCATGGGCCCCGGGAATAGTCAAGAGGGGGGGACGAGGGCAAATCCACTCAAAGTCGCTTCCTAAACCCCTCCCAGTGTCGAGACTTTCCACTCTTTCTACCAGCGTCCAGCCGTGGCGATGAGGGGGCCCCTCTGTCCCCCCTTCTCCCCTGGTCGGGACCAGTGCTGGGCCACCTCAGACCCTCAGCTAGCTCCAAACCTCACCCCCCCTACTCCCGATGCAGCCTGCTCGACGTCGAGATCTGGTCGTCGCCCCAGATCGCCACCATCTCGCCGCTGCACGCCTCGAGCTGGCTGGCGATGAGTACGTTCGCCTTGGACCTCGGCGGGATTCGTCTCTCATCCGATCCTGGTCTGACTTGCCCCCGACGTGCGCGCCTCACCACCCGAACCTTCCTCCTGTCTTTTTCCGTCTCGCAACTCTCTCCTCCGCCTCCTCCTTATCCTCCTCCTCCTCCTTGTCCTCCTCCGGCCTCCTCCTCCTCCTCCTCCTCCTCCTCTTCCTCCTCCTATGTATCCTGCCCCCTCCTCCTTCTGCCAGGAGGCGGTCCCCTTCCCCAGTGGGTCGCTGGGCGCGCATTCCCCCGTTCAGGCCAGGTGTCTCTCCCTGGGTTCCCTGATATCTTGGGGGTCGTGCTGGGTGGTCCGTCTTCCAGTCGTCGTCGTGTCGTGGTGGGCCCTTGGGAGAGGGGGGGCGTGGGTCTGGCGGTGGTCTGGCTCCAACCCGTTCTGTCAGGTTGCCCGTGCTTGGGCTGCGGCTGTTTCCGGCCTGGCAGAACAGGGCAGGGGAGCTGCCTTACCGTCCCCACGCTGCCCGCTCGTAGGGGCCCGCTCTTACACGCAGGTGAGGCGGGCGCGAGCGCCCGGTGGCGACGCGCGGGCCTAACTCTTGGCCACTTGGTTTGGCCCTCACGGGAGCGCTGACAAGACTCCTCCTCCTCCTCCTCCTCCTCCTCCTCCTCGTCATCAGCTACCGTGCTGGCACCACTGCTTGAAACAAGGCGGGCAGTGGCAGCACGGGTGTGCTGCGAAAAGGCGGTCGCAGAAGGGGGTAATCAACCAAAGCAGGAATCTGCTCTTGCGAGAAGGCGCGCAGCGGCAACATCTGGCACTGTGTGCGCGAAGGGCGAGTAGCGGCAGCGGGAGCTGCCGCTACTCATCGAGAGGTGGGAGGCGAAACTTCTGCCCGATGCCGTCGCTTACATGGCAGGGAGAAGCGGGTGCCAGAAGGGCGCGGCCCTGGCGGGCACCCTGGCCTGCCCCAGCCCGCCCCCCGGCGAGCCCCGACGGGCCCAACACGGCTCCAAGGGGGCCCCGTAAGGCCCAAGACGGCTGAAGGCAGCCCCGAGACGGCTTCAACAGGCTCAGGAGGGCCCCAAGACTGCCCAAGAGATCTCCAAGAGGCGCCCCAAGAGGGCGCCGAGAGAACCAAATCATTGATTGTCCTCAAACTTTTTGATGATTTTGACGTTCTCGCATCGTCCAAACAAGGCCTCACTGATCTCCAAGAGGGACCCCGGAAGGCCCAAGAGGTCGCGAGCATAGCCTCCAGATGGCCCAACAGGGCTCCAACACGGCCCAGGAAGGCTCCCAGAGGCGCCCCAAGAGAGGGCGCCGAGAAGGCCAAACCATACAGTTCTTCAGGTGTTTCACTAATTGTTTAAGGTTCTCGCTTTCTGGGCTTCCCATGCTCCTGGACGGCCTAGGAAGCTCCCAAGTTCATCCCAACACGGCCCCGCAGACATCCAGCAGGGCCCGCAGACAGCCCAAGAGGAGCTCAAAACCGCCCAAGCGGCCCCCACGGCGAGCCCAGGTTCCAAGATGTGCCCCAAGAGGGCGCCGAAAGGCCAAAGTCCGCCGACCCCTTGGGGCTCATCGGCGTGTGAGATGCTTACCCTTCCTCAAACCCCCCCCCCAGGAGTCCGGTCCGGTCGATTTGGAGTCGGGGGGGGCCCCGGGGACCAGCCGAACGCGTCCGCGGGGGGGGGGCAGAGGACCCCAAAACAGGCCAAGAGGGACCTAGGAAGCCCTCTGGACTGGCCAAGAGGGCCACGAGCCGCCGAAAGATCGATCCAAAGCGCTTACGCTGGCCTCCAGACGGCCCACGAGGCCTCCAAGACGCTCCGAGAAGCTCCCAAGAGGCGTCCCAAGACGGCCTCCAAGAGCAAAAATCATCCCATTGCCGAAGGGAAACGTGCATGTTTCACACATTCGCCTCTTGTGCGTTCACAACGTCCAAGGCGGCCCTCCTCGATCGCCCCAAGACGCCCAAGAGGCATCAAAGATGGCTCTCAAACGACCCAAGATGGCCCCAAGACCGCTCAAGTCACCTCCGAGACGACCCAGGGGGGCCCCAGGACAGCCCCAAGAAGGGACCCAGAGGGGGAACTCCCAACGGTCATTTCGAGCCTTCGGCCCCGAGATGCTCCCCGATTGCCCCAAGAAGCCCCCAACAGGCTCCCCAGGGAGCTCTGAGAGGCCCCCGAAAAGCCACCAAGAAGCTCCAAGGAGGCCCCCAACAGGTTCAAAAACTGCCTCCCAAACGCCCCCGAGACACCGACCACGAGACCCCATCTGCCATCCGCGTGGCCTCCGACCCGCAGCCCAGGCACGGTGGCGGGATGTGCCGAAGAACATTCGAAAATTGAAAGAACTCCTGGAAGCCCCCCAAAGGCGCCCAAGAGACTCTCAGGAGCAGCACACAACAATCGCCAGTCCCCCAAGGTGTCGTCGGTGTGTCGTAAGCCTAAGAATCACTGATTGTCCTAAAGATTCTCGCTCATGTTGACGTTCTCGCATGTCCAGGCATGCCACGCACCGAGATAGGTCAGGAGGCCCCCAGTCCCAAAAAGGCCCCGCAGGCCTCCAAGAGAGCCCCCAGACGGCACAAGGGGGCCCCAAGACCGCCCAGGCTGAATCCAAGAGCGCCCGAGAGGGTCACCCGCGCCCTCCGTCCCAAGATGACCCCTGAGACCGACAGCAGGCCTCCACGAGGTCCCCCAGGCCGCCAGCAGGCCCCGAAGGGGCTCCCCAGAAGTCACAGGAGGCCCCAAAGAGGCCCAAGTCAGGCCCCAAGAGGACTCCGCGAGCCTTGTCGGAGAGCTTCTGTGGACGGAGTCCACGGGTTAGCTCCATTCAGCTACAGTGCTGGGATCAAGGCGTGCGGAATGCGAACAACAGCAGGCGGCTCCGGCACTTCTCTGCGAGAAACGGGGGACAAAACTGGAGCCCGAGCTTGTTAGACACAGCGCTGGGCACATCGTGTGCGAGAAGGGCTAGCAGCGGCAGCAGGCTCTGCCGCTACTAAACGAGAGGTGGAAGGCGAAGCTAGAGCCCGATGCCATCAGCCACAGCACTGGGATCAGGGCGTGCGAGAAGGGCGAACAGCAGGTAGCTCGATGCGAAGCTGGAGCCCGATTTCGGCAACTTCAACGCTGGGAAAGCCGAAGACGTGCGAGCAGACATCAAAAGCACCAACGCTGGGACTTGTTCATGCGACAAAGGGCGAGCCGACATCATCAGCCACAATTCCGAGATCATGTCGGGCGGGAGCGTCTGAAGCGACATAATCAGCACCACCGCTGGAAAGAGTTCGTTTCAGAATGGGTGTGCAGACATCATCAGATACAATGCTGGGAGCAGACTGTGCGAGAATGCCAAGGCGCGTGAGAATGGCAGGCAGTGATGGCATGAGTAGAGGAATGCGAGCCCAACGTCATCAGCTACAGCGCTGGGCCCATCACCGAAGCCAGTGGATGGCAGTGACAGCAGACGCGATCAGCACAGCGTTGGAACCAGCTTGTGCGGAGTAGGCCCCATAATGCGCGCGCAACAGTCCGAGAGCACGGGCAGGCAATGGCAGCAGCAGTGCCAGTGCGAGAAGGCAGCAAGGCGGCTGCAGCGGGCTGCAGTGCCAGAAGCCGTACATCATCAGCTACAGCTGGGATCAGCGCGTGGGGGCGGTGCAGCAGCGCGCGTGCGAAATGGCAAGGGGCGCTGGAAAATGGGCAGACTGGCGCGGAGAGCTGGGGCACACGTCATCGGCTCTCATCTTGCTCCTCTGAGCTACGGTGCTCGATCGGCTCCCGTGCGAGAACTGAGGTTGGCCGCGTTCTGTCGGCCCTGGGACGACCTGGGTGGCAAGGCATGGCCGCAAGGCCATCGGGATGTGCTTGCATGCCTCCTGGTTTGATCGCGGTACTCCAGCGGGACTCCAGCAATCCTCCCCCAAATCCTCCTCCATCTCCTCCTCCTCCTCCTCCACCTCCTCCTCCTCCTCCTGCTCCTCCTGCTCCTCCTGCTCCTCCTCCTCCTCCTCCTCCTCCTCCTCCTTCTCTTGCCTCCTCCCCTTCCTCCTCCTCCTCCTCCTCCTCCTCCTCCTCCTCCTCCTCCTCCTCCTCCTCATCCTTTTCCTCGCCCTCCTTCCCCTCCCTTCCTCCTCCTCCTCCTCCTTCTGCCTTTCTTTCTGCTTCCGCCCTCGTCCCTGCCCGCCCCGCCTCCGTTTCTGTCCCGCCCCCGTCCTCAGACCTCCGACGTCAACCTCTTGATCTTGTGGGGCCCCTGGGCCACAACTCTGCAAGAACTGGCCCTTTTCACCCCATCCGTCTTGGCTGACGGCGCCGGAGCCCGAAGACAACTCACCAGGACACACATCGCCTCCATTCTGGGGAAAACCCAACCAATATACTGATACCGCTATTCCCCAGACCTCTCCCTGCTCAAGGGGCCCAGGGACACACAAATAAATACACACAAAGAACAGAACCCCCCATATTTTTCAATATTTTCTAGGTTTTCGTCTTCCCCCCCACATCCCATATTTTTCCGTATTTTCCTGGGAGTCGACGATGAATTGCGTCTGTGTATTTGTTGCCCTCCCGACCTGGGTGCGCTCTTACCAAAATTTCGACGCGAGCCCAGCCGTGGCGACGAGGGCCTCCCGGGCAGCCCAAGCAGGTGAGAACGGGGCAAGTCTGGCGGCATCGGCATCTTTCCTCCTCTGAGCAGCGTCCTCGTCAAGACAGAGGAGGCCTGGGTCTCTGCCCCCGTCCGTCGGAGCAGGGGTGGGGCAGAGGGGACAGGCCTTCTCAGAGGCTCACAATGCATCGACCCTTCTGCGAAGCTTGCTAGACCTTCTCCGAGGACCTCCGAGGGCGTCTCGGGAGGACGGAGGGCCTCGCAGAAGCCCCGCCGCCTTCTGACAAGGTCTGCCCCCTCTCACTTCCCCATCGGTGTACCGCCAGGTTGGAGGCCGGGTTGTTCGCTTTCCATCTGATTCGTAGGATTCATATTCTTGTGCTCCTTCTTATGACAACTCCCTCCTATGTTTTTTTTTTCTGACTCGGGGAATTGTGATTATTGATATCATATCTGTTCCTCGTCATTTTCGCATTCGTATTACGTTCGTTATTCCCTGCGGCGCGCTCTGGGCCCTGGGCGCATCCGTGAGCTCGCGCAGCAGGGGCCGGAAAGCCTGGGGTGCCGCGCGTATGCCGGCCGCGCGCCAGGTCTAGGAGAGGGGGGCCGAAAGAAGAACCACCATGAGGGGCGGACGTATCTGATGAGGGGAAAAGAGGAACAACAAGCTGCATAAACATAAACTGTCGAAGCTCCGCAAGAGCGGGAGTGCCGGAGGGGGGCATGCGGCTGCGTACGAGCAGCGGGATACCAACGTAAGGTGGAACGCCATATAGAAGCCGATGAACAATAGGATGTCTGGGGACAGAAGATGGCGTCAAATAGGCTCGGGAACTGAGCCAGACTTGGAACGGAAGCCCTTGGTGCCAGATGGCTGGAAGGCTGGGTACACACCTTGAAAACGAACGACTCTGGCAAGATTTCGGATAAGATGGGCCAACCTTGTAAAGGAACTCTTGAAGTAGCCTTGGGCGAACTTGAAACGGATGTCCTTAGCACCAGACAAGAGATGGTGAATGGCAACTTGAGACACAATGTACGTCGGACTCACGTCGGAAGTACGTCTTGTTCCCGTCGGAGTACGTCGGATTCACGTCGGATTCACGTCAGACTATGAGCGACGCCGCGCGAACGTCACCCTAGATCTTTCGGAGCGGATGAGTGGACTAGACGATGCAACTATTGCGCTCCGCGCGGGTCCTCCAGGATCGTCTTCATAGCGCATCCGTATCCACCCCTTCGCGGCTTGGAATCGGGGGCGCGATTTCGTGGATGCGCGGTCGCACGGGTTCGCTCCGCGCGGGGGGGGGGGCAAAACAAACGCCAAGTACCCACAGGGTCGCGGCCCAGAAGAGCAACCAGACGTTAGGAAACAAGTCCTAGGTTTTCGAACTACGCTACAGAAGGGCTAGTAAGCCCGATTGAGGAAACATTCGGCCAAGCTAACCGCAAATCAAACTCGGGATTACGCCGGATTAGGCGGAAATAGACGGAGTCAAGCGGGACTGCGGTGGATTGAGCCGCTTTTCGGCTACGGATTTCCCAGCGCCGATGCTGAATGTAACCTCCGTTAAATCCGAGCAGACGGATCAACTCCCAAAGGGGCTAGAGTCAACGCATCGTCAAGGACTCACGGATTTCTGCTGCTCGCTCGACTCGAGCAAAATCGTCCACGGTCTAATCTGCTCAACTGTCTATGATATTCCGACGTATGTCATTATTCCGAGGCCGGGTGTGAGGCTCTCCAAATCTGGAATCGGTGACTCGTGATCTGGTCTCCCGTATGGTCTTCAGTACGGAAACATGGTCTGCTGGCTCCCGTAGTATGGTCTCCCGTACGGCCTACCCCATGGTCTCACTTATTGTTTTCCGTATGGCCCCGTGTACTACTCGTCACTGCAGTGTTCTCTATACTGTAATGTACCAGTTTTGTCCGCATATATCTCTGGAGCTACCTCGTCTTACCTGCACTCACAACCAATAGCCCAGATTTGGCCACTTGTGCTCCAGATGGGATAATCGGCGGTGAGGGGGTGACTAACCTTGCGACGGAGCTTCCCGATCCCCACCCCGTAGCCCCTTAACACGACCCCCCCCCGACCCACTTCCGACAGCACGCGCCCACTCCCCCCCTCAACCCTTGCAAGGTGCGGTTATTATCCCACTCGGAAAATCCAACTTGATCACCGCAAATCGATTAGAGAGGAGTCGTCAAGCCTCCCGGGAACACGGACCACCCCAGGGCGGAACACCTTTGAAATGGCCGATACGTGGCCAGCTTCGGGCGACCTGCAACGCTGAGGGGTCTCCTCCTCCTCCTTGAACTGGCCCCCCGGCAGGGCCAGAAGAGGGGCGGGGCTCAGAAGCAACTAGGCAGACCGCCTTCAGGTCGGACGAACGGAGGGTTAGTAAAGGGTGTTACGGTGAGGGCAATGGATAAGGAACCCATATGTAAGGCATCCATGGTCTGAAAGCCGGTGGAACACTAATTGAGGCTTGGCCATGGGTATCACCGCCGCCCTCATTAGATAAGGAATCCATCAGGGTCTGAACCCTCCTGGGCACATTCCTTATCGAACGCCCCCACCGCGATCCCACCGTGAGGAATCCGCTCACATAGCAAGCTTTCGCGGCCCCTCCGGGCGCCACCCGGCGCCAATGATATCATCGAGGAACGCGCTTGGACGGCGGGGCCAAGACCAGCTGCGTGAAGCAGATTTCGTGTCCCCCCTTTCCCTTTCTAGAGTCCTCCCAGGTGGGGGGGTCGTAAGGGGTTGGAGGAGCGCGCCGCATCGTCGATGCATCACCGATGCATCGGCAATGCATCTGCGACGTCGGCGATGCATCGGCGGCGTCGGCGTGGAGGAAATCAGGCTGCACATCGAGCCGCATCGCCGATGCATCGGCGATGCGGCGAATTTCTCTGACCCCATCAACAGACTTTCGTCCGCCCCGACATCTCCAGCAGGAGGGGGGGACTCCATCAAAATGGCGAAAGCCTGACCGGCTTACCGATTCTCGAAAACAGTGTGCGTGTGTGCACTAAATGGACCTTCAACGCTTCTCCTCTTCTTCTTCTTCTTCTTCTTCTCCTCGTCGGGGAGGAGGGGAACACGGGTTTGTCTTTTGTCTCCCCATCGTGTCTTTTTTGTTTTCCCTCAAGGTGTCGTCGGGGGGGTCTGGGAGTCTATTCTTTCCTTCCCGGGGGGGGGCGGGGGGGGGCAGGGGCTCGAGTCTGTTTGTGTCTCCCTCAGGTTGGTTGTGTTTCCCGTCGATTTTTTTTGTTTTGTTTTCCTTTTTTCCCCCTTCGGGGGGGGGCTGGGGGAGGGCCCGGAGGTCTCCAAGCTGTTTTTTGTTTCCCTCGGAGGCAATGTTTTCCCCTCGAGTATTTGTTGTGTTCCCTCGCGGGGGTGGGGGGGCGGGGGCGAATCTCGCCGAGGGGGGTTCCAGCTAGGGCCCTCCCGGGGGGGGGGGGGGGGGCGGGCAGGCGCCCGAGCGTGCCGTCTCGCTTCCAGCGCGTTGTTGTGTTGCCAGCGCACGAGCATGATGGTGTTGATGGCGATGATGAAGATGATTTTGATGATGATGATGCTGCTGATGATGGTGCTGCTGATGATGATGAGGACGGCGATGATGGTGATGACGATGATGGTGATGCTTATTCCGGCGGTGATAATCATAATGTAAACCATGATGATGAAAATGGTGATGATGATGATGAGGATGATGATGCTGATGATGATGGCGGTGCTGATGGTGGGGGTGATGATTATGTTGTTGGTGATGATGGTGGCGATAATGATGGTGATGACGACTACGAAGACGACGACGATGATGAAGACAGGACAGGACATCCACATAAAAGGCGTCAACGTCAACACACCTAGTCTGGTGCCTTGCACGATGATGAGGCGGAGGAGGAGAAGGAACTGCATCAGTGCCAGTAGCAGTATCAGCAAGACTAACAGGCAACAGGGACAGACGCGGTAGCCTGAGCATCGGCAGGAGCCAGGAGCCATGAACAGGGAACACGGGCTGGGAGCTAGGGAATGGGAGCTAACATGAGGATGGAGGGAAATAGAAGACGACAGAGAAGAGAGAGGAGGTGGGGAAGGAGGGTGAGGAGAATCAGAGTAAACCTAGGGAGCATCAACGATTCTGAGATACACTCTCCCGTCCCAAGACCCCCTCCGCAGAATCCCCATACAAACGTTCTTTTTGCATTGCGGAAAACGCTTCCTTGAAAGGTAGCGCCCCATCGGCCTGCCATTCAATCCAAAACATCGTCTTGGAACGATTCGCCCTCCATCCGTGTAGCGAATGTGTAAGTACCGAGCTGCCTGCGGAAAGTCCCGCAACCGTGCCAGTCCAGCATGATCGGCGGCTCTCGGTGGACAAGCAGCGTATGCAGTTCTCGCGAGGGGTGAACAACATGATAGCTGATAACGGCGATGATGATGACGATGCTGATGATGACGAGGACGACTAGGATGCTGATGGTGATGTGGTAGCGACGTCGTCGACGATGGTGATGAGGATGATGATGATGAGGATGATGCTGATGATGAGACTGGTGGTGGTGGTGATGATGGTGATAATGATGTTAGTTCGTTGATGCTGATCATTCGGGCCACAACTGTAGACCAAAGTACCTACAAACCCTAAGACCCGAAGCCCCTGATACCCTAAGACCATAACACCCGAAGGCCTCAAGACCCTAAGGTCCTAATGCCCTATGACCCCAGGGCCTAAGGCCGTAGGACTCTAACACCCTTGTCCTCTAACGCCTTGGTACCATAATGATGCAATGCCCCAGTACCTGACGGCCCGAACGCCGACCCCCAGACTCTAATACCCCTAAGACCAGAGAGCCCTAACACCCTAAGACCCTCAGACTCTGAGACCCAAAGACCCTAGTACCATATTACCCTGAGACACTGACGCCCTAAGACCCTAAGACACTAACACCGTACGGGCCTAGCACTGGACGGCCTCAAGGCCCGAAGATCCTAAGGCCCGAACACCCTGAGACCCGAAGGCCATAAGACCCTGCTACCCTAAAGCGACAAACACATAAGACCCCAATACCCTAAAACCATAGGACCTTGAGAACCTAACCCCCTAAGACCCTAAGGTCCTAAGACCCTAACGCCCTAAGACCCCACCACCCGGACAACCTACCACCCGAAGGCCGTCAGACCTCAACACCATAACACCCTAAACCCTTACCACCTTACCACCCAAATGCCCGAATACCCTCACACGCTGGTAACCATAGTAACCGAATTCTATGAGACCCGGACACCTTAGTCCCACAATGCGCTAATACCTTTCAACCCGAATACCCGAAAACCTTAAGACCTCAATACCATGAAGCATTCACACCCAAAAACCCTCAGACCCTAAGGCCCGGACGCCCTGGAGCCCCAAGACCCTAACACCTGAAGGCCCGAATGCGGTGACGCCCGAACACCATAATGCCCTCATACAACGATACCACCAATACCATAATACCATACTAATTTAACACCCTAGTACCATACCTCCGTAACACCTTGAAGCCCTAACATCCTAACACCCAGAGACTCTAATACCCGAATAACCTAAAACCCAAGAGCCCTGAGACCCTAACACCCTAAGACCCTCATGCGCTGAAGCTCTAACACCCTAACACCCAAACACCCGAAGGCCCCCATTCGCCGGCCCAACGGGCCAGGGCGTGCTAAGATCTCCGGTACCTGGTTAACAGTATTTCTAGTTCGCGCGCGCGGGGCGGCCCCTGGGGGTCCCCGGACGAAAAGTACTCCGGCAAGGTCCCGGCAAGTCCCCGGCAAGTCCCCGGCAAGGTCCCGGCAAGGTCGGGTCAGAGATGCCGGAGTTCTGTTTCGGAGTCCAAGAGGGCTCCAGATCGGTCCAAGAGGGCCCCGAGAAGCTTTCTAGACGGTCCAAGAGAGGCCCGAGACGGCCAAAGATCGCCCGAAGACGCCCCAGATGGCCCCAAGACAGCCCAAGAGGCCTCCAAGACGCTCCAAGGGCCTTCCAAGAGGCCTCCGAAGAGGGCCCCAAGTTGCCAAAATCGTTGATTTTCATTGTTTTTTTCTATGTTTTTTTGCGTTCTGGCCTTTTCGCTTCCGGACGCTCCAAGAGGGCCCAAGAGGCCTTCAAGACTGCTCCAAGACGGCCCACGAGGCTCCCAAGACGGCCCCGGAGCGGCCCAAGAGCGCCCCCCAGACGGCCCAAGTGCTGCCCAAGGCGGACCAAGAGGCCCCAAGACGGGCCCAAGAGGGGCTCAAGAAGGGAACCGAGAACTGAAAAATCGAGCCCTCCGCCCCAGAAGGCGCCCAGGACCCCGAAAGAGGCCCCAAGAGACTCTCCAAGACACCCCCAAGACGCCCCAATAAGCTCCCGTGAGGCCCCAAGAGGACCAACAACGTCAGGCCCCAGGCCCCAAGAGGACCAACAAATACCGCCAAGAGCCCGCCGAAAGCCCCCCAAGAGACCGTCACGAGAGCTCAGGAGGCCCCCTGGAGGCCTCCCGAGTTCTCCAAGAGGCCTAAAAAGAGGCGCCAAGAGGCCCCAAACGGCCCCACCGAGGCTCCAAGAGGCCACGAACGCGCAAGCAAACGCCTGCGATGGCACAATACGGGCCGGCGGAATGAGCGAAGCGATTAAATAACCTAAAACCCAAGAGCCCTGAGACCCTAACACCCTAAGACCCTCATGCGCTGAAGCTCTAACACCCAAACACCCGAAGGCCCCCATACCCTAACACCCTGATACCCTAAGCCCCTAACACCCTGATGCCGGAATACCCGAATACCCTACTACCCTCAAACATCAATACCTCAATACCATCATGTCATATCACCCTAATGCCACAGTGCACTGGTCCCATAAAAAACAAAAGGCCGTACGACCTTAATGCCCAAACACACCCTAAGACCCAAAGACCTTTCGACCCCAAGACCCTAAAACCGTAGAGCTCTACCCCCCCCCCAGACTCTAACACCGTAAGACCCCAATCCTCTCATACCCTGATACAGTAGATCCTAACACCTAAACGGCCTAATACCCGAACGCCCTGGTACCCTAAGACCCTGGGGCCCGAAGGCCTCACGAGCCTAGCACCCCAAGGCCCGAAGACACGGCTACCCTAAACCCCAAAGACCCTAAGATCCTAAGCCCATAATGCCCTTATACCCTAAGAGCCTAAGACCCTAAGGCAACAATATCCTAAGACCCATAGGCCCTCAGCCCCTGAAGCCCTAAGAGCCTATGGCCCTAAGATCTTACCACCCCAAGGCCCTAAACACCTTAAGGCCCTAAAACCTAAGACCGTCACACACTGAAGACCTTAACGCCATAGAATCAGAACGCCGTACGGGCCTCAGGCCCTAAGGCTTCAAGACCCCACGACCCTGGGGCCAGAAGGCTCTGAGACCCCAAGGCTCAAGGCTTTAAGGCTCATATATTCTAGAAACCGAAGACCCTGAGACACCGAGACCCTAAGACACGAAGACCCCAAGACCCGAATCGGCGAATAGCTTGACACCCTGACACCGGAATGCACCAATACATTAATACCATAAGACCAATAACGTTATCCTCCAACAATCTCAGACCCGAATGCCCGAAGACCAGAAAACCCCTAACACCTCATACCTGAATGCCTCAAACCCTATGACCCTAAGACACTAGCGCCCGAATGCCCTGATACCATGATAAGCTGATACCCTAATACTACTATGCCCTAATCCCCGGTAGCCAAATACCCGAAGACGCGAATACCCTGACCCTAGAATGTCCCATCATCTTAAGACCATGGTACCGAAAGGCCCCAAGACACGAACACCTATTACCTTACTGCCCTGAGGCCCGACTACCCGGACACCTTATACCTTAATACCCTAAAGCCCTCATACACTGATACACTAATGCCGTACTACCTTGATACCATAATACCCGAAGGCCCTAAGACCTGAATGCCCGACGACCCTAAGACCCTAAAGTACGAACATCTTAAAGCCCTGGCAGCTGCAAGCCCGAAAACTTAAAACCCTAAGACCATAGCCCCCCCAGGCCCTGACATTCCAAGGCCATAGATACCGGAAACCCTCATGCCATAATAACCTAATACCACAACACCCTGAAGCCTAAGGCCCTAAGGCCCTAAGACGCTAGGAAGGTATGTTCCTGAGATCCGAAGACCCTCATACCACAGGACCCTTAGACACCGAGACCCTTATTCCCTAATGCCCCAATACTCTAAGACACGAAAGCCGTAAGACTTTGAGACCGTAATACCTTAAAACGCAATGCCTGCATCTCATAATGCAACCGTACTCGAACACCCAAACACCCACACACCCGAAAACGCTAATACCTCAATGCCCTCAGACCCTCATACATTATATCCGAACGCCTGAACACCCTAATGCCCGAATGCCCTTGTACCTGAAGACCATGGGGGCCGAAGACCCTAAGGCCCTAAGAGTCTAGCGGCGCCCTAAGGTCTTAATGCCCTAAAACCCTATGGCCCACAAACCCTGAGCCCAAACAGCCGTAATGCCCTAAGAGCCTAAGACCCGAAGGCAACAATACCCTAATACCCAAAGACCCTAAGCCCCTGATGCCCTAAGAGCCTAAGACCCTCATATCTTAACGCCCCAAGGCCCTAATATCCGAAGGCCCTAGAGCCTAAGACCCGAACACACTGAAGACCTGAAGGCCATAATATCCGAACACCCTACGGCCCTAAGGTGGTAAGGCATTCGGACCCTAAGTCACTGGGGCCATAAGGCTCTAAGACCCCAAAGCTTTAAGGCTCTTTTACTCTAGAAACCGAAGACCCTGAGCCCCCGAGACCCTGAGCCACGAAGACCTTAAGGCCCGGATCGGCGAATACCTCGATGATCTGATATCGCTATGTATATATGCATCGACGATGCGACGCGATCCTATGACCCCATCTACTCGGGCCCCTTTTGAGCGACCAAAAAAATACGGGTCTGATGCGCGATGGCATGATGAGCGACCTTACGCGGTGGCATACGCGGGCCGCCAGCGCGGCACGCCACGCGGAACACAGAACGCCGAGGCGCGACCCCACGCCGAAGGCTGCCGCCCGAACGCCGACGCAGACGACCCCGTGCTTCAAGGCCGCCCACCTGGGAGGCCTGGCTACCGCTGCCCCAGGTGCCCCCCCCCCCCCTGGCCCGCCGGGCCGGCCGGGCGCGGGACCCCCGCGCGGCGGCCTGCGGGGCCGAGTCCCTGAAGCCCTCGGCGTCGCCTCGGCCGTCTGGGCCCGGGCACCGGGCCCGCGCCCCCTGCACCCTCCCCCCCGCGGACGCCCTCCTGTCGTCGCCACAAGGGGTCGACGCCTGAGGCGGCGGGCCGCCTGAGGCGGCGGGCCCCCCACGGGTTGACGCGCGCCGACGCGCGAAAAGCACTGCCAGACCGGCCATCCGTCTGGTCCTGGGTCGTCTTGGGGGTCCCTTGGGGCCGCCTGAAGGGCCTCCAGTGCGGGAAAGCCGTCCATGCAGCGCACCATGTCTGGCCTCCCTTCAGGCCCCGCTTCAACGCGGTGCGGTGCAGAGTTTCGGCCGGCAAAACTATGATCCTGCGGTCGAGGATCGCTGACGCCTCGGGAGCCGCCAACGTGGCTTGGTGCACACAAACCGTCCGCGGAAACACACTTCAGAGTTTGGAGCCGTTTCTGACATCTGGGGGACCTCGGAATCCCCAGCGACCTCACCGCGCGGTCTGTCACCGCACGGTTTTGGGACCCTGGAGGCCGTAGTCGCCCGAGACGTCCTCGGAGAACGACCCGAGCCGTGCGGTGACCCTTAATCCCACTGGCTCACCACGCGGCGTAGTCACCATACCATTTGTCCGCGGCGAGCGAGGGGGTGAAATGAGGAGAAAAAGGTCTTCTCAGAAGGCGGCGGGTCTTCTCAGAAGCCCTGGCCCCTGAAAAAAAATCCCAACCATCTTGTGTTGACTTGAGTCCTCGGTTAGAAGAGGCAGCGACCATCGTCCCTCCTCTACCTCCTCCTCTTCCTCCTCACCCTCATCCCTCCTCCTTCAATCCCTGCCTATGCCCTCCCATCACCATCACCGTCACATTCAACAGCATCATCACCACCACCATCACCATCATCATCAGCAGCATCATCAGCATCATCACCATCGTCAGCAGCGTCATCATCATCATCATCATCATCATCATCATCATCATCATCATCATCATCAGCATCAGCATCAGCATCAGCATCAGCATCAGCATCACCATCATCATCATCATCATCACCATCATCTTTAACATCAGCATCAGCATCGTCAGAAGCAGCAGCATCCACGTCATCCACATCACCACAATCATCATTATAAGCATCAGCATCATCATCATCACCAGCGGCAGAAGCATCGTCATCATCATCATCGTCATCATCATCGTCATCGTCATCATCGTCAGCATCGCCACCATCATAGTCATCACCATCATCATCATCATCATCATTCTCACCATCATCGCCATCGTCATCGTCACCGTCATCACCGCTACCATCATCAGCATCGCCATCATCCCATCAGCATCATCCGCAGCATCATCACCATTAGCATCATGACCAACAACATCAGCATCATCACCAGCATCATCATCAGCATCATACAATTCAACATCATCAGCAGCATCAGCATCATCATCAACATCATCGTAACCACAAACAGCATCATCCGCATCAGCACCAGTATCATAATCAGCATCATCACCATCATCCTCATCATCAACACCATCATCAGCATCAGCATCAGCATCATCATCCACACACTTCGTGGCCCCATAGGGGGCTCCACCTAAGTCCCCAGTGAGTGCGCCCGCATGCCGCCCCCCCTCATTGTTGCACACCCCTCACACGTTTCGTGGCCACATAGGGAGCTCCACCTGAGGAACCAGTGGCTGCGCTCGCATGCTGCCACTCCCACTGAGGCCCTAATGGCTGCGCCCGCATGCCGCGACCCCTCGCCTTGGCACACCCCTCACACGTATCGTGGCCCCACAAGGAGCTGCACCTAAGGACCCGGTAGGTGCGCCCGCATGCCTTCCCCCCCTCATTTTGGCACACCGCTCACACGCTTCATGGCCCCACAGGGAGCTACACCTACGGCCCCAGTGGTTGCGCCCGCATGCCGCCGCCCCCTCATTGCTGCACACCCCTCACACGTTTCGCAGCTCCACCTGTGGCCCCAGTGGCTGCGCCCGCGTGCCGCCCCCCCCCCCCCTTCTTTGGCACAGAGTGTGAGAGCTGGGGAAGAAGGGCGCAGGAGCGTGAACCCTCCCTCGAAGAAGATCCCAAACAAGACCATTCGGCCACCCCGAATCCAAATAGACTCATCACACGGCGTGGTCACCGCACCGTTTGGGGCACCCCAACAAGCACCCCCGCGTCTAGAACGAGAGACTGCATGACCACAAACTCTCGGAGCTCCGCTTGCGTCGGCGTTGGGCACCCCTCCCTGGCGCGCGGGGCGCGCCAGGGGCGGCACCGGAGGCGCCAACAGGGGGTCCCCAGCGACGAGCCAAGAAATCCGCGCGGAGCTCCAAAAATTTGCTTGTGCCGTTCTCTCTTTTCCGAAGCCAACACAAGGCCGCATAAGCATCAACTTTAGGAACGCCGCGCGGATTTCTTGGTTCGGCGTTGGACTCCCCTCCCTGGCGCGCGGGGCGCGCCAGTGGCGGCGCGGAGGCGCAGCCAAGTGGGCCCAGCGCCGATCCAAGAGCCCGCGCAAAATTCCGACGAGTTGTGTGCATGCAGTGGTTTTGTTCTTCGAACCCTCTCCTCCCCACCCCTTCTGCTCCGTCAGCATGTCCCATCTTCTGGCAGCCTCAGGGAAGCCTCGGGGGCCGGAAGGACTCGCAAAGCAGCTCGCCTGGCGCCACGTGCGGCGCTGGAGTCGGCAAGGAGCGGGGTCCAGCGCCGACGTGAGACACCCGCGCGGAGCTCCGAAGGTCTGCGCTCATGGAGTCTCTTGTTCCTCGTAACATGCGGGGGTCTAGTCGGGGTCCCCCAGACGGCGCGGTGACCACACCACACCGTGCGGTGAGTCACTGGGGATTCGGGGTGGCCGCACGGTGTTGTTTGGGTTCTTTCCCGAACACGTCGCGGCCGCCTGGGCCCCACGCCTCCTTCCTCCCTGGGGGGGGGGGGGGGGCAACGCCGATTGAAGAAACCTGCGAGAACTCCAAAAGGCAACTCGGCGTCGAGCGAAGGGGGGAAGTGAGAAGGAGAAAGCCTTCTCAGAAGGCGGCGGGACGCCTCAGAAACCCTCGCGCCTGAGAAGTTTCCTGTCTCTTCGGGGCAATCTGGAAAAACTGTTTCAAAAGGCTGGGGGACTTCCGAGCCTTTTGAAGAGGCGTTTTCCTTCAGCTCCTCCCCGTGCTCGCCACCGAACTATGCCTATGCAGGCTCTTGTCCTCCGAACACATTCCATTCTGGGGAGGACCGCAGGGCGGGGGGGGGGGAACATAGCGGCACATCCGCATCGGGCCCGAGCGGGAACGCGGCAGGACGGCAGCGCCTCCGAGGGCGAGGCGACCGTCGCCCAGGTGCCCACTCCACGCTCACGGTGCGCGGTTGCTGGGAGTGGGCCCTGATCCTACGAGACCTGGCAGCGCCGGCAAGGGGGTGGCGGGCGGCGTTCCAGGAAGGCGGGAGGGCTTCTCGCACGGCATGTGAGCGACGAAACGGGCGGTTCTCATGCAAGCCTTGCGTGAGACCCGCTCCTTGCGTCGCAGGCCATACCTTGCGTCGCAAGGTGGCATGGCGACCTCGTGCCGCGGTTCACGCGGGCAACCAGCGTGACACACCGCGTGCAGAAGAAGGAACTTGCGCGCGGTCTTACGCGGGCAGCTTACCCGCGACTGCCCGCGCAAGCCTCCGATTTGAGCTGACACTTAGGTTGCATGAAAAAGGCGAAACTCGCGAACGCGTTATGTGCAAATCTAGCTCAACAGACGCCGGAATAACGAAGCTGCGTGCGGGGCACGGGATGCGAGTGCGCGAGCAACCTTCAGACGTGATTCGCGCCAGGCATCTCGGACGCCTGTCTTGCGCGCCGACGGCGTCGGTCTGCCCGATTTGCACGGCGTCAACAGTGCCGAGATGATTGCAGCGCGGGCGATGCCAAGGCGGCCGCTCGCACAAGAAAAACAAAGCAACGGGGGAAAATGAGTGGGCGCTCCGGCCCAGCCCCAGCCCCTGGGCCATTTCTGACGCCAGACCCAGCGCCACTCCCACGCCGGCCAAGCGCCCCGACCTCGTCTTTGCCAAACCCTAGCTCGGCTTCAACCCTGGCCCCTGGCCCCGCTGGCCCGAAACATCTGCCCGCGGCGCCCGCTCGCTCCACGGCCCGCCCTGGGTCGACCCTACCCGGGCCCGGCTCGGCCCGGCACGCAGCAGGGTCCTGGCCCTGCAGGCCTGGCTCCGGCTCTGCCCTGGCCCGTCCCTGGCGAATAGGTTAATCAAAAGTGCACCCATGGCGCCCCCGGGGACTTTCTCGAGGCTATCTGACAGAGGCGAAGAATACGCTTGCAAAGTAGGAAAAAGGCGCGCGCGGCCGCGCCTATGTTCAATTCATTTTTACAGACTGAAGAAACAAAAACAAGCGCCTCGAGATAGGTGAGAAATGACTGCACACTGGGTGGGGAATGACTGCGCCCCTGGGCGTTGGCGCAAGAGAGGGACGAAATTGCGCGACGATCCCCGGCGGCCGGTCGCCGGCGCCCCGTCGCTGGCACCCGGCAGCCTGCGCCCAGCCGCCGGCGCCCGGCCGTGGCCGAGGGAGCTTGCCTCTCTGCAAGGGGGGCCCTCCTGGGGCCGCCCTGCCCCCTCTCGCCTCCCCTATGGACGAGCGCGTTCCACTACTCGCAAAGAAACTACTCGCAAATGGCCTGGATCCCCCGCGGGGGATCTACGATCACTTACAACAAAGAAGGCATGTGTTTTTCGGAGGTTTGCGAGTAGGCACTTTGCGAGTAACTAGTGGAACGCGCTCGGCGACCCACTCGCCTCCCCGCCCGACCCCTCGCCAGGGCGGAGACATGGCGGAGCTCGCAGTGGCGCGCCGTCGGCGCGACCGGCCGCCCTTGCGAGGGCAACGCGAGCGGGCTGGGGCCCGCAGAGAAGGAAGGGAGGCAGGAAGGGGGAAACCACAACTCACGGGAGGAAGGGAGGGGGAACGGAAAAAGAAGGAACGCAGGAAGGGGGGAGGAGAGAGACAGGGACGGAGATGGAACGGTGGGGGGGCTCGAGATGCTCGCCCAGCCCTGCGGGCCATAGACGGCAGAGCGCGCGCGACGCGCTGGCGCCGGGATGCTCGCTTCTTGGCAGCGTCTCCCTGCGCGAGCTCGTGCGCACAAGCATGGAATTGCCAGCCTATTCTATAATTACATACATAGATACCGATATGTCTGATGATGACGATGATGATGGTCCCCTAATGTTGTGATCCATTGTGCGCTACTTTGAAATGTTCCAAGATGGCAGCACCTGTCCACGTTTGGGGCATTACAACGCGCGGTCGAGCCCGTTTGTCTGCGCCGCTTCGGTGACTTCTTCGAAGCCGCCAGGCCCTTCTGAGAAGATGGCTTCTCAGCAGCCCCCCCACCTTTCCAGAAAGGCCGCTCCCGTCGAGGCACCCTCTTGTGGGCGCCGCGAACAAGTGTGTTGCTTCTGGGACGGGGCGCCGGCCCTCCAAGATAGGAGGCTGTCGGGGGGCTTATGATGGCAGCAAGGTTGCTTGCATGCGAGAGTGGATCGCACATGCTCGCATGAGGCCGCATGCAGCTGAGGGCGCGGCGAACAAGAATCTCTCTGATCTGCTCGACGGGATAGTCCTGGCAAACAGGCGCCCGGGCAAATGGATACGCCAGGCTGGGTAAAAACCACGGTGCAGAACGTAGACGGAGAGGCAGATGCCCGAAAACAAAAAACCCTTTAGCATCGACTGGTGAAACGTCCACGGCGGGGCCGTTTGTATGGTAATGCGTCTGGAGGGCGAAACCCAGAGACCAGGGGGGGGGGGCAGGAGAGGTAGAGAGCGCGGGACGACATGGGGGGAAGTTAAGCGGAAGAAGGCTCCTCAACGTCGAGACCTAGATCCGTCCTGGGTGGCGCTCTGACCAAAATCTCGAGGCGGACCCAGCCGTCACGATTCGGGCCGCCCAGAGGCTCCCCCTCTCCAACAGAGAAGCACGGACACGCGCAAGGATGCCTCCTGCCCGAGCAAACTGTACTCCCTCTCTCCTGAGGTGAAGAAGTGGGGGAGCAAGGGGCCGAAGAGCCACCCTCATGATGAGCACGCCCCGCAGGAAAGCGCACCCCGAGGCAGGAGTCTTGCGGGTCAGGACTGCCCAGCGGACGCCCAGGACCGTCCAGCGAGCTCCAATCATGGGGGTCGGGGCGCGTTTCTCCCCGCAGGGGGGCAATACCGCTGCTGCCAAGACCCCCCCCCGAGGTGCTTTCTGACCAGAATTTCGAGAAGAGCCCGGGCATGGACGAGGGTTTTTCAGGACGAGCAGCGGCGCCGGTGCCTTTGCCTCCGTGAGGTTGCGGTCAGGTGCTTTTGCGAAGCGATTCGCGGCGGGGCGGCGGGGGGCCCAGCGAGACGCTACTAATCCAGAAACCCTTATAATGAGGACGAGAGGTCGTTTCAAAGCAGTCCCCTGGGACTGCTTTGAACGCTACAAGGCAGTCTTCAAAGCAGTCCCATGGGACTGCTTTGAACGCTTACCTCGCAAGGCGACATGAGGGGCAGCAGCTGCAGGATGATGATGGTGATGGCGATCGATGAGGAAGATGGCGATGACGTCAATGATGATTTGCCAACTTGTCTCGACGAAGCGCTGTCCACAACTGCGGCCACAAACCTTCTGCTGCACTTGCCCGCAACTGCGGCCGCAAACCTTCTGCTGCACTTGCCCGCAACTGCGGCCATTACCAACGTGTCGCTTCGTAGGTCCAGGGGGCGCGGTCGTTCCACGGCCCCGCGTGGCCCGCGTTCTGCGTCTGGTCGGGCATGCCCGCCCACATGCGATTAGGAGGCGAACCCTCCGCGGCATTGTCCGCAACTGCGGCGCGATTATCACCCCACCACTTCTGCTCATCAGCGCGCCATCCTGCCCAGATCGACCACTCATCAGCGCGCCATCCCGCCCTCCACTCCCTCGCGGGATCCTCCGCCCTCCACGCGCCGCTTCCGCTGGCGCCAGAAGACCCAGCCGCAACTGCGGAATAAGAGGGGGTCGGAACACGACCTAGAGGCTCAAACCCCCAAGCCGGGCGGTGAGATACCAGCGGCGGCTCAGCACCCTTTCCCGCAACTGCGGTGTCTGAGTCGCCTCCGTTGTTGCTGCCCTTCTGGCCGCCCTTGCAAGCGCCTTTCTCTTGCTTCCGCTTCTTTTCCTTTTCATTCCTCTCAGCAAGCTTCTCTGGCGATCTGCGATCCGTGTTGCGGGTGAAAGCCACAAGGGGGAAGTGCGCTTCCCAGACGCCGCGTCGTTGGCGACTCGCTGCAGCCACCCAGCAAACGTCAACGGCCATTGCTCTTTATGCTCCTTGCACATCTGTTCGTCCCAGTTTGTTTTGAACTAACCCCACTCCCCCTCTGTTCATCCGAGAGGGCGCCCTTTCCGCGAGCCAAGCGGTCCAAAGCAGCCATCCTGTTTTGCTTGACCTTAAACTCCTCTGGGTTCCACTGGGCCAGGGCGTACTTGTTAGCCAGGGCCGCCTCCACCGCAACTGCGGCCTCCTTCTTCTCCCTCAGAACAACTTCGGCCTCCCGAATCTGTTTCTTGATGTCGTGGAGGGCCTTCGTCCTGTCGTTCGCTTCTGTTGCCGGGCGCCTCTGTTTCGCCGCAACTGCGGCATCGTGGTCTCGCTGGGCAGTCAACGCTCGTAGGAGGTCGTCGTCCTCCCGCGCCAGCTCTCGCAGCCGCTTCTTCTGCTTGTGTTGTTCTGCACGGCATTGTTGTGCCATTTTCTCCATGCCCACATTGCGCGCAGCATGCCTTCCACCTCGCGAAGCGTGTCTGCCAGAGACGTCGCCACTTCCACCTGCTCGGCCGTATGGGCGCCCACCACCACGCAGTCCATGGGTGCCTGCTTTTCCCGAGACCCATCATCCTCCCAGCCATGCTCCGCCATAGCCTCCTCCCAGTCGGCCCCCTCGCCCTCCTCATCGCCCTCCTCCTCCCCTCGGCCTCCTCGCCCTCCTCGTCGCTCTCCTCGTGGCCTGGCTCCAGGCCAAGCACTTCCTCTCCGAGCACGTTCAACACGGCATCTGAGGCTTTATGCGTCTCGTACTGGTGTATGAGCCGCTGCACGTCATTGTATGACCACTTGAGGCGCCCCTTCCGGCATTCCTCCCTGACCTCCGCGACTGCGGCATCCACTTTCGCTCGGAGGCCCCCTGCTTCCCAGAGCTGCGCCGCCTCTCGGCAAATCTCCAGATCGCCAGACTTGTCAAAAAGGTGCCCGTATGCCGACTTTCCGAAAACCCTGCGCAGCGTTCACGTACAACTGCAGATTGCTGAGCACAGAAACCATCAAGCCCGCGCACCCGGCACGCCGCAACTGCGGCACGTGTTTCCCTAACGCCATCTGCTGCACCAACGCTTTGGTTGCGAGGGCAATGTACAAGCATTTCACGTGCTGGTTCAAGTCCGTGTCCATAGGCTGCGCAACTGCGGTCGCCCCTTCCGCCATGAATAATCAACGCGTAGCCGTGCTGCCAGCTAGGTCCCCGCACAGCGTCTGCTTTGTGCGGGCCGTGGTCATCGGCCATGAGGGTTCTCCACTTCCCCCGCAACTGCGGGTCGTCGGGCCGTGCCCGCAAGTGCCGCCGCAGGAACGATATGACGTCGTCTGTGCGGTAGGACCCCTTCTCAGACGTCGCCGTGCTCACCCATTGCGGGAAGCCGCTACTGCGGGCATGAGCGGCCAAGTCCTCGGCGACGACAGCCCCCCCTTGAACATCAGCTCCGCGGGCGGAGGTCCGCAACTGCGGATGTCCTCCACGTCGCTGGACACCGTCAGGTTGGTGGCCCACCGACCCTTGCTGTCGTCGCGCGCCTCCACGGGCGGATCAAGGCCCCCCTTCGCAGCCAAGGTCGGCTCCGAGGCTGAGGAGGACTCGTTGCGGTGAAAAGGCGACTGGTCCCAGTTCAGGATGTGCGGGTCGCACCCCAAAAGCTCCTCCGCGGCTGCGCGGACCCGCGCTACGTTCAGGATCGTTGTCTCGAAGCGCGATTGGAGCAACCACTTGGGGATATTGTATTTGCGCGGCGTCCTCATGCTCAGTCCGTAAGAGCGCCGCCACTTGGTCCACCACCGCGCCCGCAACTGCGGCACTTTCGGCTTGATCCCCCGCTTCATGGCCTCCACGCAGTACTCCGCGACGAGTTGCTTCGCCTTGGTGAGCAGCAAGGATTGGGAGAACCTGGCGAGCATTTTGGGCTTCTCTTCCGCGACTGCGGTTCGCTTCGCCACCGCCTTCCAATCCACCGAATACCCCATGTGGGACCACCATTCGTATAGAGCGGCCTCCAACCATGGAGCCTTTGTCGGTGCGCCTTGCGCGCCGCGGCCGCGGCGCTGGCCAGTTGCGCCCACTGCGGTCCTTGCATCTTTTTGGCGCCCCCTGTAGAACCACTGCGCAACCGTCTTCCTCTGGCGGGCCAACCCCCAGCCCTTCGGCCACGCGAACCTCCCGCAAAACGACACAAGCGAACTACGTGGCAGAGGGCCAACGCCCAACCAACCGCAACTGCGGGCGTGCTTCTCCCACCCCTGGCACACCAACTGCCTATCTCGGAGCGTGCGCGGGCATATCTTGCGCTTCTCAGGCTCAGCTGCGGGCTTCGGGCGCGCGCGGGCCAGCGCGCGCGCCCTGATCTGTTCCCCCTGCAACGCCTCTGTCATGGACGCAGCCATGGCCAACAGCGTTCCGTCCTTCTTCACACCCGTCTGCCATATCAACGCTTCCATGAGGAGGGGGCTTGGCGCGCCTGGCCCCCCGAGCGCTTATGTTGGCTTGCCCTCGCCCTCGGCGCCGTCCAGGACGATGGGCCTGGGAGGGCCGCTGCCCCCGCAACTGCGGTGCGCGTTCGCAGCCTCGAGGTCGAGTTCCTGCGTCACCACGAGCACGTCGTGCAACCATGGCTCGTCCCAGCGGGCTACCCCGAACTCGTAGAGTTCTTCCCGCAGCCACCTGCGCGTCTCGGCATTGAGCGGCTTCTGCGACATCATCGCCATCGGGTCCACGCCGCAGCTTCCATCGCAAATGGCACCAACGATCCACTGGCCTAGAGGCCCGTAAAACTCATTCAACGGGCCCACCCCCTCCGTGCACGGCGCACCCACCGCAACTGCGGCCACCCAGTGGCGCACCTCGTGGAGAGGGTGCTCAGGAGTTACTGGCCACAGGTCCTGCGCCCCCCACGCCCAAGCCTCCGCGGTCTTGCGGGGCCCCCTGCGAAGTGCGCACGCCACGCCGTCGACGGCGCATGGCTCAGTGCACGTCGCCAAGGCCCAGGGCGCATAGAAATCAAGGGTGTCCTTGCGGTTTCCGCCTTCCCACATGTACGGTCGACGCTCGAACCGCAAGGCAAGCGGCACGAATGCCGCGTGTCCTATGTAGGAACCCTCCGACAGGATTTCCCTCATGAGCGCCATAACTCTGTCAGGCACCCTCGCCGCCACTGCGGCCTCCATCTCTGGGCCGTCTTCCAGGGGTACAATTGTCTCTGGTGCCAGGGGTGGCGCCGCGACCCTCGGGCGCAAGGCCGCGGCAGTGGGCGCCCCCACTGCGGCTGCTGCCCGTGGGTCTGGGCAGGGGAAGAAAGCGACGTGTGTCTTGGACCAGCTCTCCTCCAGCGGTCGCGCTGGTGGCATGCGCGCTGCAAGTGGCGCCTGCGTGCCAGCTGCCACCCCTTCAGGAGCTCCACCCGCAACTGCGGGTTCTGCCAGTGGAGGAGGTGCTTCTGCTGCGGGTGCGGTTGACTTCGGCGCAGGATCGCCAGGAGCTCATGGCCCTGCGGGGGCGGCGGTGTCCGATGCAGCTGCTCCTGGTGCTGCGGGGGCCGCAACTGCGGCGGGTGCAGAAGCTGCTGGAGGGAGCGCTGTTGCTGGAGGGGGAAGTGGTGGTACTGCGGGCGCTGTCGCAGGATCTTGAGCTGCTGCTGTTGCCGCTGCGGGGGCATGTGCTGGCGCTGCTGCAGCGGGTGCTCCTGGTGCTGGTGCTGGAATTGCTGCTGCTGCTGGAATTGCTGCTGCCGCTGCGGGAGCCGCAACTGCGGGCGGTCCAGCTGCGTCTGGCCGCCACGTAGTTGGCCGCAGGTGAAAACTCGGCGGCTCTACGTCGCCGTACTGCGACAACGACCACTTCGCCTTGCACGGAAAATCCGCACAAGCGTGCACCTTTATCTTTTTGGGGCAATGACCGCCGCAACTGCGGCTCAGAATGTTCGCGACCCCCGTGGTGCCGCACTTCGTCTTCCTCGGTGGCGCCCCGCTGTCGTAACAGAGCCACTCCACCTCGAGGTGCTCGCCGTCCTCGCGGCCGTGCCACGTTTGGCCCACCGGGGCGTCCATGGGCGCCCGCGCGCCGAGCGGCTCGGGCCTGGCACGCGGCCGCGGGCATGACAGTGAAGGGCGGAAGTGGGTGGGAAAGGAGAAGAAATGGCAAGGGCAATTAATTAGGAGGAGGGGGAAGGAAGCAAGGGGAGAAAGGAAAAGCGCAGGGGAAGACACATACATTTGTTGAACACCGCTCGCGCGGAAGCCCCACTCATCACGCGCGCAAGGTTTGTATGCATCTCCACGAAGCTCTGCGTCTGCGTGCACCCAATAAGCACGCGGGGGCGTGTTCCGGTGAAACACCCCAACCCCTCAAAAAGACAGGCGCCTTCTGGCCCTCGGAAAGCCCCCTCAACTCCACAACTGCGGCGTTCATTGCCTCAGTGCCCGCGCCCCCGTTCAGCCCCGCAACTGCGGCGTCGCCGCAACTGCGGCCAGTTCGGTTTCGAGCTCAGAGCAGGAGAGACGGGACGACGACGTCGAGGTAGTCCAGGGCCGCCTGCGTCCTTTGCTCGTCAGTGATTCTGACCCGTTCGTAGTCGTGCGCCTTTGCGTCCCTCGCTGTCTCCCATTTCTTCTTGGTCAGTTTCTTCGCCTCCATCTCGATCGTCTTGCCGCGGTTGGCGCGCTCGCGCGCGATGGTGGCCGCCCGAGCGCCTTTGAAATTCCATGCGACGGTGTAACCAGCCCCGCTTCCCTGCGCCACGGGGGGCTCGTCCGCGACTGCGGCTTCGTCCTTATCGCCGTCCGCGACTGCGGCTTCGTCCTTATCGCCGTCCGTGATGTCGGGCACCCCGCCGAGGCTCACGTCGTCCATGATCATCAAAATCAACCACTCAAGGTCTATAGCGTCGAGCCACAGCGTCCGCCGCTTGAAGCTGGCCACCCGCACGTGGCGAACGTCCTTGTCGCCTGGAAACTTCAACTGGCTCCTGGCGGGCATCTGCACGCAGTGCACAGCGGACGCGCGTCTGTCCGCAGCCTCGCCCCTTGGCAGGCCAGTCTTCGAGGCATGGTGGGCGCTGCGCTCTCCCGTCCTCTGCTTCTTGGTGGGCGTCGCAGTCGCGGCCTGCCTCTTCGCGGCGCCCGAAGCACTGACCAAGGCCATCATTGGGTCATCTTCACCATCTCTCTCATCGTCGCTCTCCTCGTCCGCAACTGCGGCGCCTTCCTGTGTCGCCAGTGTGTCCTTGAGGTCCTGCCAGGCCTTGGAAGCCTTCAACGCCCCTGTCGTTGGCTAACCCCTCGCGCACACCTTCAGCAACCATTTCTTCTGCGTGTTCACGTGCGCGAACGTGATTGTCCCAATGGGGCCCTGCGTAAAGCACTCTGACGTCCTTCTCGGGGAGGGGGGTTGTCTGCGGAAGCCACCCCCCGTGGATGCACAAGGCCATCTGTACCTTCACAGGGCTCCATTCGCTCGAAGAACCCATGTCCGCTTACTGCGGATGACCCCACCGCAACTGCGGGGAACCAGGGCCGTGCGGGCAGCGAGGTCACGTCCGAGAGGGGTGCGCTTTGAGCCAGACGGCGCCTAAACTGAATCTGCGGGGAGACCCTGCATCGATTGTCACGCCCCCATCCGCGCATGCGCCGCCCTTCCGTCTGCGCGCGCCCCCCCGAGGCCCTCCCTTGCGAGAACGTTCAAAGCAGTCCCCTGGGACTGTTTTGAACGCCCGCGGGCGTTCAAAGCAGTCCCGGGGGACTGCTTTGAACGTTTGCGCCCAGGGGGGTGTTTCGGGCGGCCGCGTGGCCCGATGAGCTGCTGGCCGTTTCCGCGCAAGGGGGGTGGGGGGCGGAACGGGGCGGAGGGGGGCGCCCAGATGGCGCGAGGAGGGCGCTCGCGTGCTCCCCGGAAGAGGCGCGACAGCAATGGGGGCAAACGCTTTTTCCGCATGGGACTCAGAGCTTCGGTCGTACCTCAGTACGTGGACGTCAGCAATCCGCGACTGCGGCGACACTTAGCGGCCTCCTTAACCAAACAAGCCACTACTGCAGCACTCCGCCACTGCGGTCGCAAGCGATATGATTCAGCAGCGAGTGCCGCCTGAACACCCGCCACTGCGGTTTCGGAAAACCACCGAATCAAGGAACGAATTCGTAGAGCAACCGTCACTGCGGCTTCTTAGAGCGACATCTCGCCTTTATCGTCGAAGCCACTCCTCGTCTTCTTCGACGGCGGTTGCCCCGAAGCCTTGCCCTTTGCCCTTTTGTTCGCAGCCGTCCTCCACGTCTCCTCGACCGCCTTCTTCTTCTGTGCGGCTTTGGGCCTCGCCTCCCAAAGGAGTTCTTCTCCTGGCCTGATGTCCGTAGTGTTCACCAGCACGGGCAGCTTCGCGGCGACCACTAGCCCGCTTGGCCCTGGAACACACACGGCCAGCTCTTTATCCTGGAGCTCCATGTTGATACGCGCAACTGCGCTTCCAATGCGCTCGTTCCTCTGGTGGAGCTCTTGCTGCGTGACTCTGTTGACGGCCCAGAAGAGGTGCATTGTCTCTGGGGCATCCCAGTTCCACGTTCTCAACCGCGCATCGTGGTCTGCCACCTCGGCGGGCGCCTTGTCCGCAGGGGGCTTGAACTCTGGCAGCAGATAGAAGGTTTTGGTTGAAGGCGCATCTGGTCATCCTTCTACCCAGACCTGCACTGGCACCCTCTCGGGGCGCGCGCTCGTGGACAGCAGCTTGGACGCCTTTGGGGCGCATGGCCACAACTCGATGGAGTGTGCCTCGTGTGCGGCGGTTGCCTGGACGGTGCGCTTGCCCGTGTCGGCGTCTTGGAGCACGTCCACTTTCGCTTCCGCAGCTGCGGACTTGTGGCGCGCTCAAAGACACAACAAGACTGCGCCTGCAAGAGCAGGCTCCTGTCCTAACTCCTGGGCCGCCGCTGAACACTTCCATTCGTCGGTTGGCAATGGGGAGGATCCGAGGCTCGTGGCCGTGGCGCCCCTGCAGTCCTGTTGGTTCGTGGGTAGGTGCGTATTGGAATCAAAGGAAATGACCCTCGGCTTCAACTCGTCCTCCCTGGAGGCCGTTGCCTTTCCCGCAGCTGCGGGCTTGTCGGCGTCCGTGGGCGGCAACGCGTTGAAATCAAACCAAGCGGGCTTTTCGTTTCCGACAGGCAGCTCTTCCACAGCCTTCGTGAGCTTTTCCGCGTGGGTCTTCGGCTGCAGCAGCTCCGTCGCATCCCTGCAGGCGCGGACGAGCGCATGTCGAAATTCGATGACACTTCGCGCCTTCGGCGAGGTGCCCTTCAGGTACTGCGCGTAGCTGTCCGCGGTCAGTATGCCGACGTTCGCCTTGAACTCCAAAGCCTTGTCCTTTCCCATGTCCTGGAGAGCGGTGCTCAGCGTGCGATAGTACATGCGGAGAACGGCGTTCATGTCCTGCAAGAAGTCCAGCGCCTCACTCTTCGTCCAGGCTGCTTCTGGATCAGGGCACCACGCGGCGGTGGTCACCCCGCGCTTCTTCGGAGGCGCGTCCCGGTAGCATCGCATGAAAATCGCAATTTTGACCCACGGAACGCGGTCGCGAAGCGCGGCAGCGATCCCAAAGGCACCGAGCCGAAGGGCCCCTCTCTTCGAGTTCACGTACACCTCGCAGAACTGGAGCAGTAGGTGGATGAACTGCGCTTTCGTGCTCCCGAGCCCAACGACAAACGAAAACAATTCAATGAAGTCGGGGTCCTGAACGACACGATCGAGTTCGAGCATCACTGACGTCCCCACGCCTTCAAAGGCCACCTGGTCCGCGACTGCGGCGTCGAGCGCTGCGTCAACAGCCTTGCGCAGGACGCTGAGCGCTGTAACCTCAGTCGCTCGCATCGCAAAGTCCGCCCCCGTATTGAGCGACTGGCTGATGAGGGAAGCGCCAGTGGGCTCCTCGACCATGACTCTCCAGCTGAGCACTTCCATGAGAATACCCTCCTGCGTGAGCTTCTTGGCCACAGCGTCGTATTCCGCCACTGCGGCCATATTGATGTTGCCATCCTCAGCAAGCACGCGCTGCAGCCTGGCGCGCTCTTCCTCCGTTAACTCCATGCCCGCGGGGATGGGCCGCCGGGCCCCTGCAACGATTGCCCGCGACACGAGGCACAAGTGGGAATGCGACAACGTGCCATACGCTATGTCTGACCCGCTACTGCGGTCGAAGCACGCAGCGAGGCGCCCTGTCGCTTTCTTGACATCGTACTCGGTGTACGTCTCGAAAGCAAGATCTTGCGTTGTTTTCTCCATCAGCTCTCGAGTCGGAAACATCTGGACGCATGCGCCCTCGTGGTCGGCTTCCGCTTGCGAAAATCCAGACAAGATGATTTCCACAGCGAGCTCCCGAACCCTTTTCCTGCTGAGGGTAGTGGCCGCCGCGGTTGTTCAGGTGCGGGGCCAGCAAGACCACGGGGATGCTCACCTTCTTGCTCCCGTCCCTGAATTTCGCCCTAATCGCGGTGGCCTTCCGAAAAATCCCCCGCGATCCGTCCGCCACTGCGGCTCCCACCTTTTCGTTTTGCTCGCCCATCCAGAGGCTGTCACTCATTGCCCCGAGCCGCGCCCACGGCCGACACTTCCGCAACTGCGGAAAACGGCCCCAAGTGCGTCGCCTGTGGCACTGGCTGAGGGTGAGGGGCCCAAAGGCTTCCTGAGCCCAAAATTCTGCAGCATGTTTCAAAGTCTGGTCTGGTCAGGGTCTGGTCTGGGTCTGGTGGTGGTGGCGGTGATGATGATGGTGATGGTGGTGGTGGTGATGATGATGATGATGGTGATGCTGGTGATGATGATGATGATGCTGATGCTCGGTCGGAGGTGAGTCGTTCGGGCCCCTCAGTCTGAGGGGCACGAACGACCCACCTCCGACCACTTCGGAGACCAAACGATTCACATCAGACCTCAGCAAGAGCAATGGGCCAGAAGTACTAGGACTACTACTTCTAGTTCTTCTACTTTTACTACGACTACGACTACTAGTACTAATAGGACTACACCTACAACTGCCACTACCACTACCACCACCAGTACCACGACCACTGCCAGCACATACCAATAACACTCCTACCACGACCATACCACTACCACTACCACTACCACCACCAGTACCACGACCACTACCAGTACATAGTTACCCTAATTACCACCGCCGCCCCCCTCCCTGCGCGCGCCTTTTGCTCTTATGGGCACCCTGCGCCCGAGGAAGGGCACGCGTCCTTCCTCCCTGCGCAAGGTCGCGCCGCAACTGCGGGCCCTCCGACAGCGCCATCCGCAACTGCGGTCTTTCCCACGCCGACGCATGCACTCAAGCAACCAGCAAGCCTCTGACACCGCAACTGCGGGCCCTCCCAGCACATCGCTCCGCAACTGCGGCCATGCGCGCCGAGTCCGCCACGGGCATGCGCGTGCAAAAAGAAGTATGGCGCAAGAAAGAAACGCCCGCAACTGCGGGTCCGCTTACCTCCGCGGTTTCTCCTGGTTGCGCTTCCCTTTCTGGCCGCTTCGCCCGCGCCTAGGAAGATGATGTTCTGGCGGGCGCCTTCCCGCCAGTGGTCCTGGAAAGTCGCGGGGTAGAGCATCTTCTGAACGACCTTGCCGATGGGGGGCAGCGCTTGGAGGCCGAGGCGTCGCCGTATTCCGCTACTGCGATCACTGTCCCCCCGCCACTGCGGCGTGCGCTCAGGTGCAACCCAGCGCCGTGCGATGAGAGACCCGGCAGTGCGAAGCATCCAGTAGGGGAGCCAGAGAGGCTCGTGATCCGTGCGCTGCCCTGCGCTGTCGGCATGGTAGTCTGCAATGCGCACGCCGCTCGGGCCAATGGGGACCATGTAGTTGGGATGCATGGCGCGCGTGCCAGATTTGACGCCTCCGAACAGGGCGGGCCATGCGCGGAACGGAACTCCGATCGGGCACTTGTAGCTCGCACCGCAACTGCGGCAGAAGTCAGAGAACTGCTCTGGCGGGACGGCGAAGAGGCCGCACAGGAAACGAACATCTTGGGCATGGGTGGTTTCGACGGCTTCCATCGCGAAAGACTTCTCCCAACGTGTTTGTTCTGATTGCGTGATTTTCGGTTGAAGAGGATGGGGGGCCACGTGCCTGGTCATTGCGGCGAAACCGAGCACCGCGGCAGGATTCCCCTCGTTGCACTTCAGGCGAAACCGCACGGTCGTGAGGGCGTGGGTGGCCCCAACGACTGACACCGCAACTGCGGCCTCACTGACAAAGTACGGGCGCCGCACGACGAGGCCAGTCTTGTCGAAGAGCTCCGCCATCATCCAGTAAGGCTCGCCGCTGCTGCTGGGCCTGTTCTTCGCCGTGATGGCGTCCACGTCGGCGCCGTGGAAAGTCTCATAAAGGGGCGCGGGGTCCGCTGACTGCGGCCCCCCCCGAGGCCGAAGCACCCCGATGTCCCGCGCGACGATGAAGATCCCCGGTTTTTGGGCATCGACAGCGGCGAAGACGTCTTGCTTGGTGGCCGCGGCAGTGATGGCCAGCACGTTCACAGTCATGGCGAGGGTGGGCGGCGCGGGGAGGCCGCCCCCTGTCCTGGCGAGCCCCTGGTTCCACGTGGGCGCCGCCCCCATGTACCTGATGCCCTGGGTCCGCTGCTTCTTGCGCGGTGGCTCCTCGGAGCCCCGCAACTGCGGTTCCGCGCTGCCCCGCGACTGCGGTTCCGAAGGAAGCTGCAGGGGAGGCGATGTAGGAGACGCCGCAGGACGAGGCCTCTTCTGCGCGAACCGAGCCTTCGACGCGACCGCAGGGGCTTTGTCCTCGGGGGCAGTGGCCGAGGCGGCCGTCTCCTTAGAAGCGGCCTCGTCTTCGGGCCCAGGCGAAGACAAAGAGAGGGGTACTCCCGCAACTGCGGTCGGACCTGCCGCGTCAAACGGACTAAGAAGTATTTGCGCAACTGCGGTCCTGGTGGAAACTTTGGCAACTGGCGGCGTCGGGTCCCGCGCGCGCAACTGCGCTCTGGGAGCTCCGTGCGCGCGGCGCAACTGCGCCTCCCTGCGCCTCGGGGCACTCCGAAACCGCTCGCGCGGCTGCGCCGCGGAGGAACTTGCGCCTGTCGGCGGCGGCCGCCGCCGACCCCTGCTGCAACTCGACGCCGAAGTCGCCTCGCGCGGCGCTCGCTCGGGGGACCCGCCACTGCGGCTTTCTCCTCCCCGAAGGCTGCGCGGCGGGGTGGGCTACTGCGGCTTTCTCCTCCTCCGCTGTGTGGCCTCGCTGGGGGGATTCGCCACTGCGGTTCCCCCCCCTTGCAAAGCGCGTTTGCAGGCGGCCCCTCAGCACCGCCGGCGCCCCCTCATGGGCGACCTCCAACTGCGGCATGCCGCCGCGAGAAGCGCGCCCCCCCAACAGATGCTCGGACGCGGCTGCGGCGAATGAGGAAGAGGGCGCGGGGCGCGAAGGCCAGGATTGGCAATTGCGAAGAGGACAGCGAGGAGGACGACGGAGGGAACGAGGACACCGAGGGTGGCCTCAAGAATGCAAGCGCGGCAATTAGGACAGGACTGGGGAGGAGGAGGAGGAGGGGGGGAGGGGGGCGACGAAGGAGAATCGAGGAGAGATAGAAGACGACAAAGTGGGACCAAAGGGCCGACATCGACGAAGGGGAATCCAGAAGAGATCGTTAATTAGGCGACGACAAGAGTAAGACAAGATGAGCCGTGGAGTTTTGCTTCGTGGCTCTTCGCGCGAGAAGCCGCGCGCCGCAACTGCGTTTCCGCCTGCCGCGACTGCGGACAAGCCCAGATAATTGCTGACTGGCTCAAAGGACGTGAAGCGCGGACGAACCGCCTGCGGAGTTCACTCGCGCGGGCGCCGCAACTGCGGGCGTCCGCAACTGCGGTTTCAAGCCCTCTCCCACCACGGTTGTAGCCCAGCTCCTTTGGTTGCGTCGAACCGCCCCGATATTGGTTTGGCGTGCAATCTCTTGTAGTATGCGCACGTGCCACGCCCCTCGCTCTTGCCGAGGCCCGCCCCCGGGGGCTGCGCTGCAAGGGCCCCCAGTGAGGCTCAACCCCATGCAGGCTGAACTTCGGACTGGGCCATTCCGGGTGAACGCGAGTGCCTGAGCCGTCGTCGCGGATGAGGACGGAATTCCACACGGGCAAGCGGACTGCCTGCGCTTCTCCTCTGTCCACCCCTTTGGCGTGCCTATTATGGTCGTAACTGCCAGGGCGCGGCCGAATCTCGCACCTGACCAATCCGCGACTGCGGTCGTTGTCAGGGCCGCACGCGACGATTTCCATTGTGGCCGCATCCATCTGCGCGACCAGCTGCAGCCGAGACCACGGGGCCAGTTCTGCGCGGCCCCACTCCCAGCCCCTGTTGTCCTGCGCCCCCCCGCGCCCTTAGCGCTTGGTAATGCGCGAAATCGCCTCCACAACTGCGGGGTCAACAACAGGAAATCGGCTGTTGAAGGGGTCAGCTGGGTTTTCGTATTCTTCGCGGTAGCACTTCAAGGCCGCGCTGTGCTGCTTATAGTGGCCATGCCAGCGCAAAGCGTAGGTTTGGACGTACTCCAACGTGTGCACCCCAGGGCGGTTTGCGTCCGCAGCTGCGGCACCTCCTCGCCCTGGGACATGCGCCACTGCGGCTTTCCCCCTGCCCTTCGCGTCGTCTGCCGCTCGCCCTGCGGGGGCGCCCTCTCCTTGGACGTGCGCAACTGCGCCTTGCCAGTGGTTTTCGCGGCCGCCTTCCCATCCGCTCCAGCGGCCGCCTTCCCAACCGCTCCAGCGGCCGTCTTCCCATCCGCTCCAGCGGTCCTGCTCGCGTTCGCCTGCGCCCTCTCCTCCACCGCTGGCGCGGCCCCCCCAACTTCCACTGGCGCCATGAGTTCCGCCGCCACCCTCCTCTCCGCATTGCCAACCTCCGCCGCCGCACTCTCATCCGCGACTGCGGTCAACTCCGCCGCCGTTTCCCCATGCGCCAATCTCCGCCTTGCCATCCACCACTGCGGCCATCCCCGCCGCCCCATCCGCCGCTGCGGTCGCCCCGCCATCCACGAGCTGCCCCATCGCCGCCTTTGCCCCATGGAGGCCCCGCAATTGCGGCCCTATTTTTCTATGCTTCCTCCAGGGCCGCCGTTTCGCACATAGTTGCCAATATGTGCAATTCTCTGTCCATCCTGCGCAGGCGCGAGCCCGTGCCACCGCCGACGTCGGCGCTGGTTTGAGCCGAGCGGCACTGCTTGAGCCGAGCGGCACTGGAGGAGGAGGGCGGGGGGGAGAATGCAGCGAGGAGGATCGGGGTGGGGGGGGGGGGGGGGGGGTCGAGAGCTCACCTTTCCAGGGCCCCCCCCCCCCCCCCCCCCCCCGTGACCGCTTCCTCGCGGCGGGGGGGGGGGGGCAGGGCCCAGGGGAGGTGGTCAGAACGCGCCCCGCCAGAGCGCGACCCCGTGACCGCTTCCCGCGGCGGGGGGGGGGCGCACCAGAACCCAGGGAGGGAGACAAAACGCGCCCCTCCAGGATGCCCCCCCGCGACCGCTTCTCGAAGCGGGGGGGCGCCCTGGAAGGGCGGCGACGACGGCGGCGACGGCGACGACAAATTCAAACGTATATACCAATAGCAATCTATATACACACACATATGTATACATATATGTAGATACACATATATATATATATATATATGTGTATATATATATGTGTGTGTATATACATATATGTATACATACAAACATCCATCCATCCATCCATCCATCCATCCATCCATCCATCCATACATACATACATACATACATACATACGCACATACATATATATATATATATATATATATATATATATATGTGCGTATCTATATACACACATATACATATGTATGTATGCAAACACCCCTGAAGGCAGAAGGGGCAGAGGGGAATTTTCGATTTTGCAAGAATTACTCTGGATCGCCGCAGCTGCGGCTTTGTTGTCCCGCTGGGCCTCCAGAGGCCGAAACTGATGAGAAAAACCTCGCCGATCCTTCCTCGAACTCCTCCCCCTCCTCCTTCTCCTCCACCTCTTCCCCCCCTGGGCACAGCGTGGCGACGGACAGGAGCCATCGGCGCACCTTGCAACAGCCCTCTCCACCTTCTCCTCCTCCTCCTCCTCCTCCTCCTCCTCCTCCTCCTCCTGTTCCTCCCTGCGCTCTTCTGGCCAGAAATCCGCATCGTTCAAAGCAGTCCCAGGGAACTGCTTTGAAACGACCTCGATCGTCCTCATTATAAGGGCTTCTGGATTATGCCTTGCGAGCGGACAGCGTGTCGCTCCACTCCGCGGGGCGGGATGCTGGGAGAAACTCGAGCCGGGCGGGATGCGGGACGTGGACAGCGTGTCGCGCCGCATTGGGCGTGGCTCAATGGGGGGGTCAGAAAGGGGGGGGTCCGAAACGGTCCCCTTTCGTGCCCCTTCCGGGCCCCTCCCGAGCCCCAGGGTGCTCGTTTAGGTACCGTTTGGGTACCTTTTCGGACCACCCTCGCGACCCCCCCACTTATGGACCCCGCCATTACGCGACGCCCAACATCAGCGCGCTGGGCAAGAGCCGGCGGAGCGACAAGCCAGGCCTGAGTTCCCGACCGTACGGGTGTCGGTGCGCTCTTCCTCCCTCGGAGGGGGAAGGGGGGGAGGCACTGGCGGGGGCAAGGCTCTCGACACCGAGGCGGGGGGGCTCCAGGGTCTGGAGGCACTCCAAGGCGTGGCGGTGCAGCCCAAGAAAGAGAGAGAGAGAGAGAGAAAACAAAAAAAAACAGGTTGCCTCGCTGGCCTGCGCCACTGCAGCCATCGTGCTGTCATAGGGCCTATAGGGAGCGCTAGATGAGGAACGAAGGGGCCTTCTCAGCCACGGCGGGCCTCGACCACGAATAGGCCCCCCGACATAGGTTTAGGGAGAGGGACCCGAAAACCAGAGCTCCTCCTGAGCCGGGAGTGCTTGATTGAACGTCTTGACCTACTGTACGCCTCGCCACCGAGCGAAGCGCGGTTGTCTACGCACCCTCGCGCCGCCCCCCCCTGGAGAATAACGTACAGGTCCAGGCCCGAGAAACGCGAAGCACGGCTATCTTCATGGCGAGGATGTCTGCACTCGCTGATTTACATGGCCTCTAGGCATAAGGAGGGCGAAGAGGTGGAAAGCACCCACGGAAAAGGAGGAGGGGAAAAGATAGCATCCTCATCTTCCTGCGACGGCTCCCTGAAAGGCAGACGCGCCAAAAGGCCTCGCAATCCAGCAAACACTGCCATCCCTGACCACATAACCATCACCTCCTTCCACCCTTCTCGTTCAGGCCCGCCCACCTCAACACCTCACATCCTCCCTCCCTCCCTCCCTCCGTCTACACAACTCCTCTGCCTCCACCTCTCCTCCCTCCCACCCGCTCTCTCTCTCTCTCTTTCTCTCTCTCTATGTATATAGTTAAATATAGATATGTATTTATATATATACACGTGTTGTTATTTTTCTCTGTCCCTCTCTTTATCTCTCTCTCTCTCTCTCTCTTTCTCTATTCCTTTCTCCATGTCTGTGTCTGTGCGTACGATAACTACGTATCGAAGTGCATGTATGGGGATACAGTTACATGATACATATCTATATATATATATAGAGAGAGAGAGAGAGAGAGAGAGAGAGAGATCGGTCTCTGGACGCGCCATCCAGCACCCTTTCCTCCTGGAAGATGGCAAAAAGAAAGGGACGGTTTGGGCGCGTGCACCAGCCGTGGAGGCGGAGGCTTCGGAGTGGGTTGGACGTGCGTTGGGGACGAGGGGTTTTGAGTACAGGGTGCTATGTTGTAGACGGAGGGGGTCGAGTGGAAGGTTATGTTCAAGTTCAGCTTGGGGAGGGAGCCTGTTGAGTCTTGGGTGGCACGTTGGAGACGAAGGCGGATTAGTACTGGGTGTGCGGTGTAGACGGAAGGGGGTTGAGTGGAAGGTTATGTTCAAGTTCAGCCTGGGGAGGGAGCCTGTTGAGTCTTGGGTGGCACGTTGGAGACGAAGGCGGATTAGTACTGGGTGTGCGGTGTAGACGGAAAGGGGGTTGAGTGGAAGGTTATGTTCAAGTTCAGCCTGGGGAGGGAGCCTGTTGAGTCTTGGGTGGCACGTTGGAAACGAAGGCTGGTTAGTACTTCTCAACCATCCTGTGGGGTTGGGTCCTCGCTTTGAAGAGACAGAGCACCGAGTGCCTCCTCCTCCTTTCCTCGCCTCCTCCTTCCCCTCCTCCCTCCTCCGCAGTTCACGTGCGTCCCCCCAACCCAGTCGACGTCTCGTGGCCCCAGAGGGAGCTCCACCGAAGGACCCAGTGGCGCAGTCCGCACCGCATGCGTCCCCCAGAGGAGGAAGGGAGGAGGAGGATGAGGAGGAAGAGAAGGAAGCAGAGGAAGAGGAGGAGGGAGCAGGGGGGGGCGTTGAAGGAGGTCGCCGTCGACGAGAGCAGGTCGCCGTCGACGGGGAAGCGTCGGAGACGCGGAAGGTGATGACAAGTGCCTGGAGCCGCGGGGCTATTGGCGATGGGCGCTCCTGCTCGGCCAGCTGGTCTATCGCGAAGCGGTTCGCGGCCTTGCTCTCAGGGCTGAGCACGATGACGGACAGCGTGGGCCATCCTACGGGGCCAGGACAGCCAGCGGACAGCGGATGTCGGCGCGCACACAGGGGTGGCGCGAGGGGGGTCCTTCCAAGATGGCGAGGGGACGCTCGGAGGCCTGTAAGATGCCTGACCAGAAGCCTCCCGTCTTCTACGTAAGGAGGCCCCCTACCTTCCAAATGCCCCTCGGCCCTCTTAGAAGACCCCCCCTCTTGGCACCACCCCCGTGCGCGCGCAGCCGAATCGCGGCGCACATTGCGACACCTGGTCCCCGACTTTGTCAAGTCTTTCGTCGACCCGACAACAGTTTCTTGAGGCCCAACGCAGGGATATACAGCCGATCGACCCTACCACGAGGGGGCGTCTATACTGGATAGGGGCGCGTCCAAATACAGTCGTCGGGCTGTCATACGGAACGTTGCATGAGAGACGAAGGGGCATTTGGGACGTTGCACAAGGAACGCTGCATAATGGACGCAGGAATCCTGCATAAGGGTTGCACGGCGAGCCTCGGTCCCGAATGGGCCCCACGACCTGGACCTGAGGAACGGCCAGAGAAACAAAGCCCCTCCTGAACCCAACGTGGCCCTTTTTTTCCGCGTCTTGACCATGCTCGAGAAGGTGGCCTCCCCCGAGATGCATCAACGACGCCGGCGATGCAGCGGCGACGTCCGCGTGGAGAAGATCGAGCTTCACATCGAGCTGCATCGCCGAGATATAGGCGCGATCATCAGTCCCCGTCTGCGCGGAGCCCACCTAGGAGGCCGAGAGGAGCATGCCCAGATCCGCCGTCTCAGGGTTCGCGCCAGGTATCTCGAAGGCCTCTCGCGGAGTGGTTGATGTAAATGCCTGCCCCCGCCTGTGAGGGCGGCAGGAGAAAGTCCACATGCACCGAGGGGCCCAGGGCAGGACTCAAGCGGCTGCGCACGTGGACGCCTCCACGCGGTGCCCGACTTCCCCGTCTGTGCTGAGCGTGGAATCGGAGAATCAGCCCGGCCAGCGCCAGGCCTGCTCGGATGCAGCTGGAGCAGCCCGGACGTTGTTTCGACCCGTGAGCCGTGGCACTGCCGCCTCGGGGCCGCAACGAGTCAGGTCAACACTCGGGTTCAGGGGCCTGGCTGGCCCGAGCGCTGACCAGACGCTTTGTTGCTGGAGGCGTCCAAGAGGTGGGCTCGCAAATCGCGGCCGCAGACACGCAAGTGGCCCACAGGGGGGGGATCAGGGAACGCTTGGAAATCCGCCGACCCTGTCGGCGTGTGCGGGGTTTCTGTCTGGTCCCGTCGACGTCCCGGGAGCCTTCTTTCGTCCCCTCCTTCCCATGCTCCCCTCTCGTCGGGGGACAGACAGAGAGAGAGAGAGAGCACCCCTCCTCGTTCGGGGAACGGATTCGCAGCTTGAGGGAAGTCCATCTACGTCCTCATTACGTCGAAGGGAAGCTCCTTCACTTTGTCTCTTCGGCGGGATCCCCTGGGGGGGGGATCAAATTCGCATCGCCTCTTGGGGTCCTCCTCTCCCACGCCGGTCCTTCTCTGGCGCGCCGGTCCTCTTCGGGTCCTCCTCCTCCTCCTCCTCTTCCTCCTCCTCCTCCTCCCCAGGTGGGGGGGAGTCCCAGAGGGAGGGGGGAGTCAAATACGCATCCGTCCCTGGGGGTCGTCCTCCCCCTCCCCTCCCCTCTCCCACTCCGGTGTTCCTCCGGTCCTCCTCCCCAGAGGGGGGGGTCCCAGGGAGGAGTCCTTTTCGTCCTCCTCCTTCTCCTCCTCCTTCTCCTCCTCCTCATTATCTCCTCCTCCTTCTCCTCCTCCTCCACCTCCTGGTCGTCGTCGATGTCTTCCAGGGTCGGCGGCACCGGCCGTCAGGCCTTCACAATAAGAGAAGACGTCATGATTTATCCGGGGTGACATCATGGCGCGGGCCATGATGCGTAGCGCGCGAGGCCGGCGAGCGCCCATCCGGGAAAAATATGGGACACGGTCGTCATGCAGCTGATTGTTTTTTCGACACGACGGAGATCAGCAGGGGGAGACGGAATAGGAAAAAGGAGAGGGCGGCAACGAAAATGAAGGGTTCAGATCCTTGCCATCGCTCGGGCGATCACTCTCCGTGCATGTTTCGGCATCGTGCGTATTTTGCTAGCAAGATGATCCACCATGCTCCTCAATGGTCCGCGCCGAGAAAATATGCACTCGTCCGAGCGATGCCAAGTATCCAGATTCGGGACCTCCATGTGGGCGAGAGCACCATTCCGAACAGCGCAAGCAACGCACCGATCCTGGAATGCGGCCAACGCCACAGCGGAATGCTCCTGCAAAACTGCGCTGAATAGGAAGCTCAGGAGGCAACTCCTGGGAGGTCTTCGCAAGACGAACAATAAACTACCACAAGCTGTTCAGGGGCATTAACTCATTAATACAGCCGGACTGTCCAAAACTAAGCCTGGGACTAAGTGGATCAGGCCGGATGAAACCGGCTTATTTAAGCCGAAATGTGGCACCACGGTTTAAAACGGATTCAACGGGACTGTGCTGGATTAGGCGGGGTATGCTGGATTTGATCACTCTTCGGCCACGGGTATGCCAGCGCCGATGCTGAATTAAACCTCCCTGGAGCTGCATCCTGAGGAGGGGGAGCAGACACAGAACAGCACGACGACAAACTCAGCGATTGAATCGTGCTGCCTCAAACGCTGCGCAAACGAACGGGATTCAAGCGTCCAGACAAGTAGAAGAGCTGTCCTACGAGCGATGGCTGACATAATTGATGGATTTGTAAACGCAGGCTCAAAACCGACAAGAAGAGGCGCGGGCAACTGACACTGATCGAGCCACTCAAATCGAAGTAGTGATAGGATCCGGGATTTGGAAAAACGGTCCCAGAATTAGAAAATCCGTTTTTGAATTTAGTAATCAGGTTTTTGCGCTTACTAAATGATGGTGTGTCTTGTGTTGATTAAGCGGCCCAATTTCAGAAATCCGTTTCTCGCTTTAGTAAATTGTCGTTTTGTTCAATCAATTGTTTTAAGAATGTGCGCTCATTCATCACCATGACCTATGTTAGCCGGTGAGAAACACTGTGTACCAAGGATCCATGAACGTGCAAGTTGGGAGAGATGGAAAAGTACGGAAGGGAGGGGATAATGGAAAGCGGCAAGGGCGAGTTGGAAGTGCACACGCTGCACCTGACATCTGCCCCCTCCCGCCGATCCCTTCTCATTGTACTGAATTCTCTTCTGTCCGCCGAACACGGAAAACTGGGAAAAAACAATATCCAGGCGAAGGACCCAACCATAGGCAAGTGTGAGAACCGCAGGGGTGCGCCAAAATGGGGCGGGGCCGCCATGCGAACCCTGCCACTGGGGCCTTTGGTGGAGCTCCCTGTGGGACCACGAGCCGTGTGAGGGGTGCGCCAAAATGGCGCGGGGCCGCCATGCGGACCCTGCCAACGGGGCCTTCGGTGGAGCTTCCTATGGCTATGGGGCCACGAACCGTGTGCGGGGTGCGCCACAATGGGGCGGGGCCGCCATGCGAACCCTGCCTTTGGGGCCTTCGGTGGAGCTCCCTATGGGGCCACGAACCGTGTGAGGGGTGCGCCACATTGGGGCGGGGCCGCCATGCGAACCCTGCCACCGGTGCCTTTGGTGGAGCCCCGTATGGGGCCACGAGCCGTGTGAGGGGTGCGCCAAAATGGCGGGGGGCCACCATGCGCACCCTGCCACTGGGGCTTTCGGTGGATCTCCCTGTGGGTCCACGAACTGTGCGAGGGGTGCGCCACATTGGGGCGGGGCTGCCATGCGAACCCTGCCAGTGGGGCCTTCGGTGGAGCTCCCTGTGGGGCCACGAACTGTGTGAAGGATGCACCTCAATGGCGCGGGGCCGCCATGCGAACCCTGCCACCGGTGCCTTTGGTGGAGCCCCCGATGGGGCCACGAGCCGTGTGAGGGGTGCGCCAAAATGGCGCGGGTCCGCCATGCGAGCCCTGCCTCTGGGGCCTTCGGTGGAGCTCCCTGTGGGGCCACGAGCCGTGTGAGGGGTGCGCCAAAATGGCGCGGGGCCGCCATGCGAACCCTGCCACTGGGGCCTCCGGTGGGGCTGCCTATGGGGCCACGAGCAGTGTGAGGGGTGCGCCAAAATGGCGCGGGGCCGCCATGCGAACCTTGCCACTGGAACCTTCGGTTGAGCTCCCTATGGGGACACGAACCATGTGGGGGGTGCGCCACATTGGGGCGGGGCCGCCATGCGAACCCTGCCACTGGGGCCGTTGGTGGAGCCCCGTATGGGGCCACGAGCCGTGTGAGGGGTGCGCCAAAATGGCGCGGGGCCGCCATGCGAACCCTGCCAGTGGGGCCCTAGGCTCTGCCTAGAGGGTTCTTACTTTAAATCTTAAAAGGCCGGGCAATGGATACCGCCCCGGGCGGTTCCCCCGGCATCCGCCCCGCGGTTCCCTCAGTCCCCTGGGAGTTTTAGATTTAGCCTTAGCTTTAGTTTTAGCTTCAACTTAGCTTGAGTTTAGTTTTAGCTTAGCTTTAGCTTAGCTTTAGCTTAGCCTTAGCTCAGCTTCAGCTTAGCTTTAGCTCAGCTTTAGCTTAGCGTTAGCTTAGCTTTAGCTTAGCTTCAGCTTAGCTTTAGCTTTAGCTTTAGCTTAGCTAAAATGAAGCTGTAGCTTAGCTTGACTGTTACTACTAATGCTACTTTCCTAAGGGCTCCAACTCCTAGGTAGGGTCACACTGGGATAATTTGTGCAAGTCGGTTCCGGCAGCAAGAAAGGCTGGCAGCATATTCTCCGAATGCGCAACGCAACGGTCTGCTGCCCCGCGAACATAGTTCATGGTGACAGCCCCTCACTGGCGTGGCTCACTACGTCGCATAGCGAGAACAACCAGTGACATGCGAGCGTCTGCACACTTACCTCCGCGATGTACATGCTGCCTCGCATTCGCGAACACAGCTCGCGAAACGCGCGTCGGTCGTTGCATTCGAGAACGCAATTCGGACATGCGACGCCGAGTCAATTACCCAGTGGCGTCGTCGTTGTCCTGTTGGCGTTCCTGTAGCTGGAGCTCGGCGCCGTCTTCTTGTGCCGCACTTCACTCAACCTCACTGCGGGGTGTTCGTAGGCGAGCTACCCCTCCATGATGTCGAGGATGAGCTCCCGGCCAATGCTCCCTTTCGTCGCGGGGTCGGCCCTCATGTCGCATGTGCCGCACAATAGCTGGTATGCTAGCCACCATGGGTGGCCTGCCATCCGATTATATGATGACGGCCGCACGCGGCCCATTGCTAGAAGACGGGCGCGCCGTCTCGGCCTGCGCACCGCAGCCCGCCCCCCCCCCCCCTCAGCCTACTGATCTCAAATGCTGAGACAGGCCCGCGCTGGATCTCGCGGGGCGTCAGGAAGTGCGCCTGTAGGCCCGTCTGCTGCTCCGCGTGCTGCGAGCCTCTCGGAGCCGCATCAGGATATATATATATATATATATATATATACACACAAATATATGTGTATATCCTAACGGGTGCACTTGCACCTGGTGGTTCGTTGTAGTGCGTGGTTCGTATCCGCGGCGTTTTGCGACGTTACTAGCTTGTTGCGGCTGGGCAGTTGGACAAGGTTGTAGTTGGTCGTGCGTCGTGCATGCTGGGATCTGAGGGATAGGATGGGTAGTAGGGACATGGTATCATGCACAATGGATAAATCATGGATAGGAGGGATGCGAGGGTTAAGAGGGACAGGAGGGATATGCCGGATATGAGGGATACGCCTGAGCAGAGGCATAGGCCTGAGCAGAGGCATGGCAGGGAGAAGGGGGACACACAGAAGGTGCCAGAAGGACAGATGGATGTATGGATGTCGACTTGTGCAATGTCCAAACAGCGAGCGTTCGAGGTTGAACGCCGCCAGCAGCCATTCGTTCAACATTGAACGGCCTGCGCTTTCGGAGAGCCGCGATCGTCAGAGGTTGAACCAGTCGCGCAAAGTCAGAGACCAACGCCGAGGTCGTCACGGCACGAACCTCCCGTACTCCGATCTTGGCCAGGCCCACCTAGGGCCCAGGATCGATGTGTATATCTCCTGCCCTGGCAGGGAAACACACACACACACACGCACACACACACACACACACACGCACGCGCCAATCCTGGGCCAAAGGCTAGTCTGGCCAGGGCTTCCAACGGCTGGGTCGGTGTTTCCTGGATGGGCGGCGTCCCAGCCGTCGCCAAATAACGCCCTGGCCTCAACCAAGCACTGCCCCAGCCGTCCCAGAGATCGATGCGAGGGAGGTGACCGCTACCAAAAAACATTGTGTTTTTTGGTGGCGCCCCAGCCGTCCCAGATTAGCATGGTGACCACTACCAAAAAGCACTGTGCTTGTTGGTGTTGTTTGCTACATGGTTCTTGCACTTCATTCATGCATGCGAACATCTCCACATAGCCGTTTTGGCCCAAGGCCCAGAGGCTCCCAGTGTGCCATTTTGGCATGCCCAGGTGCGACTACTGCAAGTCTCCTTGTGGCTGGCACTCGTTTCCGGGGCTGCAGCGCAGCTCTTCCGTGGCAAGTTGCCTCCCTGAAGCTCCCTGGGGCTCCCTGAGACTCTCGGGCGCTCTCTGAGGCTCCCTGAGGCTCCCTGAGGCCCCCTGAAGCTTTCTGAGGCTCTCTGAGGCTATCTGAGGCTCCCTGAGGCTCCCTGAGGCTGTCTGAAGCTCCCTGAGGCGCACTGGGGCTCACTGAAGCTCCCTGAGGCTCCCTGAAGCTCCCTGGGCCTCCCTGAGGCTCCTCTTCACAGGACGCACTTACACAGATGTACGCATGCACGCATACATACACATCTCCATATACCCTATACACATAGGTATACACAGACACATACTTACAAGTACAAACAAACATATACGTGCATATACAACACATATCATACATCGTGCACCAGGTGCAAGTGCACCCGCAGGGATATATATATATATATATATATATATATATATATATATATATATACATATATGTATATATACATATATATATATATGCACAAGTTTGCGCGATCGGCTCACAGCGTCGGGCCAGTGGCAGATATGTCTACCAGTGCCGCGGCGCTTGCCCAGGCGCATGTATGCGGCGCCACGCTCGCCGCTTCCTGTCTCCTCCTCGCCGCCGCTGCGCGCCACGTGGCCGCGAAGACAATGCGCGCGTTGGTCTCTGCATAGCCAGAAAAAGGGGTTGAGCTGCACGATACGCCTGATGAGCAGCTCGTTCTCGGCCCGCTGCAGCGCGAAAGTGTAGAAGGCGACGCGGCGACGCGCGAGCAGCACGGCTGCTCCGAGAAAAAAGGCAAGGGGGTCGTCTGGGAATCGCCCCGGCGGCCGGCTCGTCGGCCTTCGCCTTGACCAGGTCGACGCGCGGGGATCGGCGCGTCAACGTGCTCGTCTTGGTCGAGCGTCGCTGCGCCATCGGCGCTGCGGTGTTGGTGGGCGCCGCAAGCGGTGAGGTCGTGGAAATGCACGGCTGATTTTGCCGAAGACGCTCGCGACCAGGCCGATCAGCCGGGCCGCGTGCTCCTTGCGTCCAGTGATCTTGAAGTCGCCAACGTGCTTGGACAGCGTGAGCACTAGCTCTGAGACGCCGGCGCCGCAGGGGCCGGACGCCGCGCGATTGGCCTCATGCTTCGGGCCCCGTCGCGTCGGCTTGGCGTTGCATTCGGGCGAACGCGCGACGGTGGCAGGCTTCGTGGAGGAAGCTCTGGACGTATCCTTGTAGCCCGTGCCCGGCTCGATGCAGCGCGGGCACTTGGTCCGCTCGTCGAAGGGCTCGCAGCCTGGGACCTGCTGAGGACGGCCGAACTGCTGGCCAGTATGAAGATGACATCTCTCGGCGCTTCGCCCTGCTCCCGCATCGGGCGCTTCATCAGCGCCATGCGGCGCGAAGTTAACCTGGCGGTCTCGCCGTCTGCTCCCTTCCGGTGCCCCAAATTGAACGCGCGCCCGGAGCCCATGACGTTCTGGGCGCCTGTGAGAGGGCGTCGCTCGACGCACTTATACTTGGCCCAGATGGCGAGCTCCTCGAGGATGCCACCGGCCACCTCCATGGTCGGCCTCGACAGCTCCTCTTTGGTCAGGAGACCGGCGATCCGCTTGATCACAGCAGCCTCGACGGCGGCGCAGACATGTCAGCGCGGCTGTGGTGGGCCCGACGGCAACATAGTTGCCTTCGCGGCAAACCAGAAATTACTCTCGCACTCCTGGGTCCAAGTATAACTCCACGTGATTTCCTCATTCATCCTCCTCCTCAGGCTTGGCGGAATCGTCCAAAACGGCGCCGCGCAGGAAATTGTGACGCTGCGCGTGGATGTGTTGACGTTGGTGCTGAGTCTCCAGGTGCTGGGGCCACTCGCGAGGCCTGCGGCCCATGCTGACGGCCGCGTGCTCGATAGCAGCGCGAGACATCTGCTGGCTGTCGGGGCCCTCCTGCCCCTGAAACTCCTGGGTCTGGTCCTCCGCGCCCTCGACCTCCTGCCAAGCTGCCAGCGCCGCGTGGTGGGCGCGGCCGGAGAAGCCGCCGTCGGCGACTTTGGAAATTACCGACAGGGCCGATGGAACCACCCAGGGTGACGCTGGCGGCGTCCTTTGAGACGTCGGTAACACAGCCATCGAATGTCCCGTCCTGGCCCTGCCCAGCGGCGTCTGCCAGTAGCTGTCTGTCACCCAAGATAAACTGGACTGCGCGATTGTCCTTCCAGGTCCTCCCACCGCTTGCCGGCGAGACTGTGGGCATCGAACCTGGCGCCGTCCAAACGCAGTTGGCGGATGCCGCTTGGGTTCCGAGGGAAAGACAAAATGACCACGCTGCAGATGCGGCCCGACCAATCGCCCGCAGATGTCTGAAAGCGCGCGAGACGCAGGGCGCGAACGCCTGGTAGCTGGAGGCATCTGCGAAACAAGTGGCGCAGAGCGTCTAGGACATCAGGGCGCTGCCGCGCCTGCCAGGTCAGCAGTTTCCTGCTTGATCCGCTCGTTTTCCCATCAGCCGAAGGCTCTGTCTCCTGAGCCTGGCGCGACGTGCTCCAGGAAACGCTCCGCGCAATTCCAGACCAGGCCTGCTCGCGCCACGCAAGTGCCCACGTCGTCGAAGACGGCGCCGATGAAGATCCGTGAGTCCTGCGGTCTGCAGACCATCTCGGCGCGGCGGCACTGGACCGCAACCGCGCCTCTGGCCGGGCCCGCAGAATGGACAGCGCCGGACCCTGCCCAGCCGGGCGCGTCCTCTTTGCTGGGAGGCTGGTGGGTCCCCACCTGATCACCCACGTTAAAGCGCCCCTCTCCGGTCTGTGGCGAGCGCCCGGAGGGCGTGGCTGACGCGGGCGATCGAAGTCGGCCCGATCATCCGCTGCAGGGCGACTTCACGGATGCGTCACTGCAGTCGGCTGCACTGCTCCTCGCCACTGGCAGCGAGGCTGGCTCTGGCGTCGCAGTCGCCCTTCTCGTCTGCTTCAAGCGGTTGCACCATGGAGGGCTGCCTGCCGAAGACGACGTTGCACAGCGTAACGCCGCCCACGTGGGTGGGGCTGTTGCCAGCGAAGATGGCGTGGGCCAGCATGCAGTCGAAGTTGGCGGTGATGCCTCCGCACTCAAGCTGCTCCTCGGCGGCGTGTAGCGCGTGTCGCAGAATTGCACCACGTTTCTCTGTGAAACAAGAGTGCCGGCGTGAAGAACGGATGTCCACCTGGGCCCCCCTCCTACTCCTCTCACTCACTCACCAAGCACTTGGAGGTCGACCCGCCTTCGCCATCCACGATGGAGGTCCCCATGGATCCAGATAGCTGGATCCATGACCTGTCAACTGCTGCCAAAAACGTCGAGTCGCATCTGCCCGCGGTACCCTGGCCGTTGCGCCACCGAGAGGCGCAGCATATCAAGCGCATGCGATCCTTGTAGCGACGGATGTCGCATTCAACCTGCGGGTTGAATCGCGTCGAATGGCGAAGTGTGGGAATGGTTTGGTGTGCTGGTGGTCGCCTGGTCGCCCCTCGCGGCATTCCCGGCAGTTCATCTCTTCCTTATAGTGGCGCGCCACGAGCAGATAAGCAGCTTGCGGAACTCTCGCAGCACGTCTCGTGCGAGTCGCCACGTAAAGACGTGGTGACGTCAGCGCGAGTCCAGTCAGCAGGCGCAGGGATGGCCACAAAGGCGTCGGCAGCTCGTGGCGCTGCGCGTCTCAGTGCTGTGCAGGTTGCTGGACTGGCTCGCAGTCGTGGACCAGCAACGCACTTGACGGATCCACGACCCTGAGCCCCAGCGCTGGAGGATGAGCTGGCTGCGCGCTAGATCTACAGGTGCCAGCGGTAGTTCGGCTCCGTCTGCTGCGGCCTCGGAGGCCGCTGCTGGAAAGTCAGCCGCAGTGACATCGCACGCGCGAACATAATTCGCCGCGTGCGGTCGTCTCAGGTGTCGGCGGAGGTCTACGATGCCCTAGACACTCCGTTCAGCCATCTTCCATGGCCACACCTGGACGTCGAAGCCGTCGTGGCCCTCGACGTGCAGGCGCGCGCGCTTGATGGCGCACTTGAGCTTCGCGATCTGCTCGTGGATCTCCAGGGCGTTGGAGACGAGGCCAATTGTCTCCCGCGGAATACCCCCGCGACGATCTCGAAGTCCCAGTTGGAACTAGTCGACGATGAACGCCCGCTGCTGATGGTACTTCTGGCCAGGACGGCTCCGCGCACAACCGCGATGGACCGGGCTGCCCATTGGCGAAGGAACCGCCGAGCTGCAGCTGCAGCTGTGCTATGTAGCCGCATAATCGCCCATGAGTTGCTCAATCCTTGCAGGATCGTAGCAGAGCGCGGTAGTCGCACTTGCAGTTGAAGGCGGCGCAAAGGCCGAAAGGCCGGCAGGCGGGAGCTATGGCAGCCACTGGGGCCGGCGTTGTCGGATGAATCGCCCCACCGATTCAGCCCGTTACCAAATCGAATGTGGCGCCCGCCCTGAGGCGGCAGCAAACAATGAATTGGCTGGTCCGCCTCCCGACCACATCTCCATGATGTCAGTGGCGTGGCCGATGGGGTGACTGTCGTCGAACTCGGTGGACAGTGACGTTTGGTGTGGAACTCTGTCAATGCATCTGCCCTCGGCCATGGGTTGAGCGCTCGCCAGATGGCGATCTGCTGCTGGGGCGGACGGGCCCCGCAACCGCCGCGCGGGCAGGCCAGGGGCGAGGCTGCCGCGGAGGTCGTCATCGTCGCACTCGTCAGCGTGACCCAACGCGCCAATGGCTGGGAAGCCCAGAAGATAGAGGGCCGGTGCCGCAGTCGTCGCTGGTCCTCTGCGACCTGCCGAGGACCTTTGGGCACGTGCCCACCTTTTTATCTTCGCTTTCTGGAGCGAACGCTCTCCCGCAGGGTAGGCGCCGACAACTCAGTCGTCGGACTCAGCGCCTCGAAACGGCGTTTTCCAACCGCGGCGCGAACAAAATATGCGCGGCGCAGCGCGAAAAGAGCAGCGCGGACAAAAGACGGCTCGGCTACATTCCCAGAATAAGCCCGAGCAAGAGCCATGAACGCCTGCAAGGCCTCTCCCAGACCCGGACAAGGGCGGGAGTCCTGCAGCGAAGCAAAAAAATACACTGGGCGCCCAAGCGCATCAAACAAACGCAAGCACTGGACGACCCAAGTCTGACTCTGCAAAAAAGCGGGCCGTGTTTTCCGACTTGCCAATTTCCGGGTGCGTCGTTGTTCTCTTCTCAGGGGGGCGGACGGGCGCCTGTCGTCTAGCGGCCGAACGGGCTCTGGCAACGCAATTGCTCGAGGCCCCCCGGATGACCGTTGCGGTCGTCCTCGGAATTTATTGCGCGGGGTGTTCGTGATCAATGGTCTCGGGCGCGGCGCTCGGCATTGCGGCGCGGGGCGCGCTGCTCGGTGTCGCGGCGGCCCGTGGCCGTGGAACTGAAAGAAGCGTTCGAATCCGGCGCGCAGGCTGCCGTCGCGCCTCGTCGAAGGCGCCCATTCCGCGTCGCGCCCGCCCGCGCCAGTGGAAACATACCTGCCGAGTGGAAACTGGTGCAAGACCTCGCGGCGCATCATGGCCGTGCACGCCCTCCGGTTGATTATTGTCCAGTCGTCCTTGTGCTCCTCGAGGTCGACGTTGCACGTGCGCAACTGGTTGTACACGGGCGCCCCGACAAGCACCGTGAAGACGGCGCTGCTATGTTTCGCCTCTGGGACCACGGGCTTGCGGCGCGCCCTGTGCTGAGTCAAGTGGGGCACGTGTGCGCCGATCATCTGTCGCGCTGGTGGTCGGTTCCATTGCTGGCCGCAGATCGCGATTCATGCCAAGGTCTTTGCCTTGTAGAAACCACTCGGGAACGGAATCAAGAACGGGGCGAGTCTTGTCCGGGCCCGTGTCACACGCGATTCATGAAATGCTGCAGGTGGTGCTGGGAAGCGCGGGATCGGCCAGGTTCGCATGGCGTCGAAGCCGCGCTCTTGCAGTGCCAGTGGGGCGCCCCGTCCTCGCTCCAGGGCCCAGGCGGGGCGCCCTGCTTCTCGCCGCTGCGGGGGCAGCTCGGCTGGTCCAGGGAGTCCGCGACGATGCATTCCAAGATGAGTTGGGCGATCCTCTGGCCCGGCTCGACCGCGAGCATCTGCGGGCTGGCGTTGTGCAGGATCACCCTGATCTCTCCGCGGTAGTAGGGGTCCCCCACTCCACCGGCGACGTCGATGCCCTCGCGAGCTAGCCCTGAGCGCTGGGCGATCCGCAGGTTGGCACCCGGCGGCGCAAGCACGGTCAAGCCCGTAGACGCCAGTCCGCGACCAGCGGTCGCGATGCTGACGTCCGCGCAGGCGAATCGGTCGTAGCCTGCTGCCTGACACGCGCCCCGCAATGGTGCTTGTGCGCTGGGGCCCAGGGGCTAAGGGGCTGTATCCTGAGCTTCTTGAATTCTCGGCTGTCGCTGGGGTCGCAGTCCTGGTCATTGCTGCCCACTGCTGGTCATGTGGGCGGTTTAGATGAAAGCCCCCTGGTCGATGTTTGGAGTTGGTCGAAGTTTTCGACTGGCATGCACAAGTGGCTGCCTGGAGCCGACTCAAAACTTGGAATGTATGGCGCCTGGGCTCCAAATGATCTCATGGCCTCCAGGACCGGAAACGCGAGGTGCTCGCGCGCTACGCCTGTCTCCACTCGCCGTTAGACTGCATAGGCCGGGGGCGAAGCAGGGCAGGGAGATCGAAACAGTCGCCCCCCCGCTGCAGGAGCACGCACGCTGCGTTGGGTGGCGACGCCATCGCGGGCGGTAGCCGCGATCGCGCAAGTGCATCTCCCCAGTGGACAACCTGTGAGGCGTTGCCAACTCCTGCTGCGCATAATGGAGACGTCATCCACTCCTTTGTGGACTGCAGCCCAAAACTTCATGGCTTTGTCGGCCATGTTCATCGCGAAGCACTGTCCGCAGAAGTTGGTCCATGCGACGGTATCCACAATGGCGCCAAGCCGACGACCTGGGAAGTCGGCGCTTGCCAACATGGTGCGTCGGTCGGTGGGCTCGGGCCCGCGCCTGACGAGGTTGGCAACCGCGGGAACGTCGGTCGGCGCGGCGGAGTTTACTACAAGTCCAGGCGGGCGTCGAACGGCGCTGCCGCTTCGGCTGCGGACACTAAACTGGAAGCACAACTATGGGACTGCATAAAATCCTGCCGCGGTGCCCCGCGTGTCGGTGCCGGCCGAGGGGTCTGGGCGGCGCCCGGCCGTGGCGGTGTTTCCTCGGGCGCGCCAATGTCTGGCATCGGCCAGGTCGGCGCCGCAGGTGCTGGACGGGGGCTGTCAAGATCTGCCAACCTACGTTCTGCACCAATGAAGCGGAATTCAACGATGACGCCGGCTGGACCTCGGCGCGCCGGGCACTGCGCCAGGTGGGCCTCGGTGTCCTGCAGAGGCTGCAGGTGGCATGCCAGGTGCAGGGCGCGGCGGCGCTGTGGGCGCACCACTCGATCCTCGATGCAGATAGGACATCCCCCGTGGCGGCCGTTGAAGACCTTGCCGCGTGGCGCAGCCAGCGCGGCAGCCGGCGCCAGAGGTGGCCAAACGCGGTGCGGCTCGTCGTCGCTGCTCGTCCCGTTGTCGTACGAGCTAATGTGCAAGGTGAGTGCTGCGGAGCTCGTCGAGGTGTCGTCGTTGTGCGCCGTCGAGTGTGGCGCCTACTCCGCGATCGCATTACGCGCCATTGGACATCCTGGCGTCGCGGCCGGCGACGAACATGACCACTCTCCCAGATGGCCGGCGCACGCCATTGGGGGCGCGCTGGCTGTAGAGAGCCAGATCGTCGGGAGACCTTGGCACCAGTGGTGGCGAGGCTACAGGCGCGGACTGCGGTGGCCACGTGGAGCTCGATCCACATGGCGCGCCGATGCTGAATGAGAGACTGAGAGCATGTAGGCCCAGCGCGGCAACTGCACATCGGCAGGTGGCGCAGCTGGCAGGGGGGCTCGGGCACTGATGACGCTTACCCAGACGCGTCCTTGCTGTAGCTGCAGCGGGAAAGCGCCGGCCACCCCAGCACAGCGCTGCGGGGTCGATGATGGTGGCGCCGCGGATGCGGCTGCAGCTGCGCGCGCTGCAGCCGCTGCATTCCCCGCCCCTGCCATGCGGATTGGGAACGTAGTCGCCGGACGAGTATGAAGACGATGGAATGCCCGCCCGACTTGACCGATGGCTCTGGCCAACTGCCTACTAAGAACCGCCAGACAAAACGCTGGAAGCTGTTGCAGCTCACGCTGACCGCGTAGTTGCCGACGTGAGACGGCTGGCCGCCGTTCCAGGGATCGGCTCTCTGCGCGGGGTCACTGTTGTCGGGCCCCAGGACCACAGGTTCGAGCATCCCGCGCAATTCCCTGGACATCCAGACTACATGGGAACACGGCGCTGCAAGCTGGGCGGCTGCCCGAGGCACTTCTCGGGCGAGGGCGCCGGCGTCGGCGGCGGCGGCACTTCCGAGGCTGGGGCGCCGAAGACGAGGGCGCGCCCAGGCCAGCGCCGACGGGGGCAGTCGTGCACTCGGGGCACTTGAGACGCGTGCCGTCTGGGCCCAGTCGGCCGAACGCGCGCCCACTGGCCCCGCGCTCGCACTGCCCCTCAGCCATGCCCCCCCCCTGGGCCGGCGAAGGTCTCGCGGAGGTCGTTGTCGGACAAAACGGCCAGGAAGGCGCGGCGGTCGCTTCCGTGGCACTTGCCCTTGCGTTTGATGAGCCCCCGTGCGCGGCGCGCGGGCATGTTGCTGTCGTTGTTGATGCGGCGCCAGCGGGACTTGGCGCGCTCGCGGGCCCAGAGGGCGCGCGCCGCGATGCCCCGCGGAAACTTGTCTCAAATCGGGGTCGTCGGCAGCGGTTTCTTCGCCAGAAGAGCTGATGGCGTCGGAGTCGGCGCCGCGAGTCGAAACCCGCTGCTGAGAATGCCACCTGCGGCGCTGCTGGTGCGTCGGCGCCGGCGACGGCCGGCGCTGCAAACGGACTCGGTGCCGCCCCGGGGGCTGGAAGGCCCATGCCACCCCAGCTCGATCCGGCCCCAGTGACATCGGCACTCTGACCCTGATCGCGAGCGGGCGCGCCCGCGACCGCGAGGGGGGCATGGCGCTGGGGCCGCCGCGCTGCGCGGGCGAGATTGCCCCGCGAGCCTTCGTTCATTTGTCCGAATCTGAGTAGCTGGCCCATCATGCGCGTCAACTATGGCGCGCACGTCGGATAGGCCGCGCCGCAGTGCTGCGGGACCATGGCGAGCTGGATGTTCGACGCGCCCACCGCGCTCAGCAAGGAGTCGCTGAGGCCCTCGTAGCCGATCATGAGCTTACCGACCTGCTGTGATATGTTGCGAGGGGTGTTGAACCTGGCGAGGAGGTCGTCGGTGCGCCCCTGCAACAATCGTTCGCAGTTTATCAGCGCCGATACCGCCCGCCGCCCGCGCGCGCCCCCTCGCTCCGAACAGGCCCGCCGTTTGGCCAAGACTTGCATGGAGTAGGTCACAGGCGGCGCCGGGCTTCCGTTAAAATGACCAGCGAAAAGGAGAACAGCCGGCAGCGCTTCGCCCGCGCACTCGCGGGCCGTGCCGATCAGGCGAGACGAGAGGTAGGCCGCTTGGCGAAAATCGGCAGGGTTTGAATTCGCCGCCGATTCAATTATCGCCTCTCGCACCGAGCGTAGGAAGGGCACGCGAGCCTGCTGCTCGGACCCCCAGGCGCGGAAGCGTCGCATGCTGCCGCTGCCGCCACCGCCCGCGCACATGCAGGCGACGCAGTAGACGGCAGCGACCAGAGCCCTTCCGACGGCGCCCCATCCAGAGCGGAGCCCCCGTCCAGGTGTGGAGGAGGCTTAGCAGTTCCCGTGCCCACCAAAGGCTGTGGTCTGGTAGTGGTCGTCGAAGCTGTCGTGGATAGATGTCCCTGGCGCGCTCCTCCTCATCAGCACATTGGGTCTTCCTGTCTGTCGTGCGATTGGCGCGCGGGCTGCGCCCGGAGCGCCTCGTCACGTAGTGGCGAGAGAGCTCGTCGTGCGCCGTTGCATCACTGCGCTGAGCGCTGCCAGCTGTAAGATCGGCAAGAGGAATGCGCATAAATATCCAGGTCTGCCAGGAAGCAGGGCGCGCGCAGGCAACATCGAGGGCCTTGCCCTAGAGAGCCGACGTCGAGAAACCGCAAGTTTGCGAGGCCCCCGGAAGGATGGCAACATAGGTGCCCGACCCTCCATAATATCCACGACATAACTGCGGAGAGCTCGGGGCGCCTTGCCGACGCCAACGACGTGAACGCCAGATCGAACGACTACTTGACATGGTCGGCTACATCCACGTGCGAATGCAATGAAGGCGGCGCGTCCTTTTCTTCTTCCGCAATCGAACTCCCCCACCGCAGTCGCGAATTGCACGGAGCCCTGCGCGGACACCGCGCGCGCGGAAGTCGGATCGCTCGACGGTCTGCCGCTGGCGGCGGCGCTCGCAGGCGACTGCTGCGACGACAGCAGGCCCCCCGAACATCTCGAACGCAAATGGACATTGCCCTAGGGGGGAAGTCAGGACGCATTGCGCGCCGTCCTTCTTGTAGGTCCACTTGTCAAGATAGCCACGCTGAGTTTCCTCGGCTGATCCTGGCAGCTGGGCCGGCGAGGCCCCGGCTGCCCCTAGCGGCGAGTCGCCCGCTGCAGCGGGGTGGACGAGCAGCGCGAATGTAGAGCAGTAGGGCGCGATGTCGCAGTCGCAGTCGACGTTAAAGAGCAGCGACCGCCGGCGCGGTAGGAAGCCCTGCGGGCCGTGGCGGCGGGCGCAATGGCTGGGCAAAATGCGGGATGCAAGGTGGGATGTAAACGGGATGCAAGGCAAATCCGCTACCAACGAATGCGGAATGTAAAACGGATGTTATCTGAGATGTGGAATGCATGGCGGAAAGTGCGCACGCGCTGCATATCGGGCGCGGCGGGCATGCTTTGAGCCAAATGGCAACGGAAAGCGAGGCCCTCCCACGCACGCACTAAATAATTACTAGAAGGACTGGGTGACCTCCCGTTCGAGTAAGAGGAGGACGAGGAGGACGAGGAGGAGGAGGAGAAAGAGAAGAGAAGAGAAGAGAAGAGGAGGTAGGCGCAGCGCTCATTGCATCTCAATTTGCGCGCCATCCTTGCGCATGGGGCCAAGTTAATATTTCCCGTGCACATCCTGGAAATGGGAGGGGGGGGAGGAGGGAGGGGGAGGAGGGTGAGGAGGAGGAAGAGGAGGAGGAGGAGGAGGAGGAGGAGGAGGAGGAGGAGGAGGAGGAGGAGGAGGAGGTTGGAAGACCCAGACATCCGACGCCGTGGTCTTTGTCCACAACGCGGCCTCCGGATGTTTGGGGCCCTGTCCAAGGGTGTTTTTTTTCCATCGTGAATCTTTCTCGACGGCCCCGCAGCCCGGCGAAGGCCCTCAGAAGCCGAACGTTGCAAGAACACGACGCAAGGATGTCAGGGAAGGGGCGGTTCGGAGGGTGGGAAAGGGGGGGTGGCAGGGGGAGGAGCAGGAGGCGGAGTGGGGGAAGGAGAGGCCCCCCCCCCACCGTCCTCCCTCCCTCCCCCCCACCCACCTTCCTCTTTTGCGAAGGGAAGGAGGAGGATGAGAAGGGGAAGAAACAGGAACAGGAGACGGCACTGAGGACGACGTCCGCAGGTGGAAGGGCGACGCGCCCGCCCGACACCCACCTCAGGAGAGGGGCGCGACCTGGCCGAACGGCCTCGCGAGCCCCACGTCGACGAGGGCGATCTGGCGCAACGGTCTTCTTGCGCCCCTGGCCGCGCAGGACGAGGATCATGCAGCCCTCGGGCTCGGGGTCGCCGCGAAGCAGGCCGAACTGCCATGCCCCGCGACCATCAGGCCAGCGAGCTCGGTCACCGTCACGAGCGCTGCGCAACTCCACGGAATTCCCCCCCTTTCACCCGAGCCCTGCTCCAGGCGACTCACGAGTAGGGAGTGCCGCAACCGCCGCTGCCGCAGGCACCGCCGCCTGCTCGAGCACCATGTTGGGCAGCCCCACGCTCGCGGCCAGGCTGACGGCGATGCCGCCCTTGCCCTTGCTCTTGTCCTTGCAATCGGCAGCGTGTCGGCCCAGCTATCATCTTCCAGCATCGGCGAGATGCCTGCAGTAACCCCCCAAACTCCAGTCCCCGCCTCCCCACCGTCATCAACTCCACCAGTTGCGACGGCCTGCCTTCCGTCCACCACCATGCGCGCCGAACCACCGCGGCCGCGAGGCCGACGCCGCCGCCGCGGGGCAGCCGCGGCCGGCGCCGGGGGGAGCCACGGCTGGCGCGGGAGGGGTGGGCCTGGCCCGCTTGGCCACCGCCGTCCTGAGAAGCCTTTCGGCAGCACGCACGAGTCGAGCCACCTCGAGGAAACTCGGCGCTGCTGGCAAGGCCTGCAGCCGCGTGCACCGCCAGGACCGCGCCATGCACGGCTTCCAGGGGCGCGGCAGCGCGGGCGTCCGTCGTCGGCGGCATCGGCGGCGTCGCGGGACGGCGGGCCGACCCAACTGGGCGCAGCGTGAGCCAAAACTAACTGGAGGAGGAGGAGGAGGAGGAGGAGGAGGAGGAGGAGGAGGAGGAGGAGGAGGAGGAGGAAGGGAGGAGGAAGGGAGGAGGAGGAGGAGGAGGAGGAGGAGGAGGAGGAGGAGGAGGAGGAGGAGGAGAAGGAGGAGGAGGAGGAGGAGGAGGAGGAGGAAGGAAGGAAGGAAGGGAGGAGGAGGGGGAAGAGGAGGCCCGCGCGCGCGAGCTCGGAGCGGGAACGGCGGAAGCCGCTGCGGGAGAGTGGAGAACGCGGGGGGGGAGAGGGGCAGGAGGAGTAGGAGCCCACCTTCCTCTCAAGGCATCCAGCGCTCCAGTTTTTCCGATGCGTGGGCCCCCGGAGGTCTGGACCCCTTCCCGGGGCAGCTTTTCGTCCTGACTCGTCTCTTGACCGTCCCAGGGCCCCGCGAGGGCCCCTGGGAGCGAAAGTGGCCCAAACCCGGCCGCTCCAATGATTACGGGGCCTCGGATCTCTGGGCCCCCTCCCTCCCCAGACATGCGACGGCCTGCTGTCTTCAATGCGACGCCCTCCAAGATCCAGACCCCTCTGCCCCACAACCGGCTTCTCATCCCGAGTCGTGTGTGGACGATCCCGAGGCCCAGCGAGGGCCCCCGTTGGATTCCAACGTGGGTCTGTTAGTATAGAGAGGGTCATGACACAAACGTTGCAACACATATTCTGCGTATCTGTGCATCTGCGGTCTGGCAAATCGGGGCGGCATCATCGCGACGCCAAGGGGCGTCGCGGACTCGAGCCTTTGGCCTTGAAGCACGAAGCGCACGATTACCCATATCATGAAGTTCTGCAACAAGTCACTGTGTTCTGGGGGCGCACGGACACGCAAAACACTGTTCAGCTAATCGTTAGCTGGCGCCCGCCTCGAACTCATGCCCCACCCCCCCCTCTTCCAAATATCCTTTCGCTGTGGCCCCACCCTCCTCATGCCCCTCCGATCGCCCCGGTCCTCATCGCGCCCTTCATCCACATTGCTCACCCCCCATGTGCCAATTCACGTCGTTCCTCGTCGTCTTCCTGCGCCGGATTCGTTCCCCCATCGTCCACATGCCTGCCCTCCTCCAATCCTCTACGCCCTAGTGCACATCATGCCCCCAACTTCTGCCTCCCCCACCTCCCTCGCCCTCGCGATGCTGACGCCGATGATCCACATCCTCCTGGGTTCATTTCTTCCGCTCTCGTCCAGTCCCGTTCATCCTTGGCCCCTCGGCCACCCCTCCTATCGAACCCCTTCTTTCCCACAGCCCACCATCTCCACCCCCCCCCGCGCCTTTGCATGCCCAGACCACGGCCCCCTCCTGGACCAGCCGGGAGACCCGCGGAAACTCCCGCCCAGAGACCACTCCAGCGAACGGCGCGCAACAAATGCACAGTTGGAGACACGAACTGTGTATTTCGACCGCGCACGACGCCCCCCTGGACCAGCCGGAAGAGAAACGCGAAAGTTCCCGCCCATTCAACACCACCCGCGAGGGACACACTCCAAATACACAGATGGGAACGAGATCTGTCTACACAGATCACACCACGATCTGTGTAAACAGTCGGCCCACACACGAAAATACACAGTTGAAGACACAAACTGTGTACACATATCACACCTTGATCTGTGTATTTCGAAAAGGTAAACGCTCGCCACCTTGAGGGCGCCCCGACTTTGCCAGCCCAGAACCGAGGTTGACATGCCCAGCTGGGGGGGACTGCAAATACACACTTCCCCGGCCCAGGGCGCCCCGGAGAGAACCGCAAATACACGCTTCCCTGGCCCAGGGCGGCCGCGGTGTAACGCGGCGCCAAAGCGGCCCCCAACGGCCCGAAGACGCCCCAAAAGGCCTCGAAGGACCCCAAAGAATGCCGCGCGGCAGTCCGAAAACACGAGAGATGTCACATGTCATGGACCTCTTAACAGTCAAAGCTCCACGCGTCGCCATATAGACCACTGCTCTGGCAGGGGGGCGGACCTTGCCGCAGGCACCTATAATTTACATGTTAGCGATGCGACTGTGCTCGGCGGCCGTGCCGCCCGCATTTTGGGTGCGCCCCGAACTCTCGCATTGGCAATCCCCTCTGTTTGGTTGCGCCGCTGTGCGCGGATATCGGAAAAGCATGTACCGCTGACGCGGGCACGCGGCACCAGGGACTTCACTTTTCGAACAAGGAGGGTGGACGAGGTAGGACGACGGACGGTGGAGCAAGGAGGCAAAGAGGAACGAGGAATAATAAGGGAGGTGGGAAGGGGCGCTCCCCCGCCCGAGCCGCGGAAGCTTTCGACACCATCCAGGGGAGGGAAGAAAGGAAGGGGAACGGAGCAAGGGCGAGGACGACGACGGGAAGCAAAGTGTCCCGAGTCTGCATATAGCCATATGTCTGCGATTCGGGTGCGCGCGCTTTCTTCGAGGCACTTCAAGCCCGACCCATGCTGAATTCACTCATTCCTTAAAACTGTGAAAACACTCTGTCCTCTGTTCCCTCTCCTATACAACGGCCTCATAACAGAGGGGCAGTGGATTCCAAGGCCCCCGCCGCCAAGACTGCCCAAGATGCCCCCAAGACGGCTCCAAGAGCGTGCCCAGACGGGGGACCCGAAAGAACATTTCGGCCCCAAGAGACCCCCAAGAGGCCCCAAAATGCCTCCCCAGAGGCCCCCGAGAGACTTCCGAAGAGACCCCAAGAACCACCCCTGAGGACTCTGGCACACGTCCGCGTCGTCGTCGTCGTTGCCGCCACCGCCGCCGTTGTCGTCGTCATCGTCGTCGTCGTCGTCGTCGCCCGTCAGGGTCGGCGGCACCGACCGCAAGACCTTCGCACAAGGAAAAACAAGCCGCCCGACTTTTCCCAACAACACGATCATGTCCGGGTCTGTCCTTCAGGACGCGTGCTGCTTTCCCCGGCGACACGCAGGAGTGACCCTGGACAAGAGTGACCCTTGGTGCGCGGCTTCATGGGGGACGCGGGGTGGCCAGACCTGGACGTGCAAGTCGCTACTATCGTGTCGCGTGCGGCGATCGGGGTGTCCCCACGGGGCCCGCACCAGAGGTCACTTCGGCGAAGGGGCACTATTACGGTTAGTCGATGCTCTTCCTCCTCCCGCTGCCCGGCAGGGCCGGCCAGGCCGGGGCGCCTCCGGGCGGGGCGTCCACGGCCGCCGCTCTTCGCGCCACGCCCACCTTGCGGTCGGCCTCCTGGCGAGGGCGTGATTTTATCCCGCGATGCTGCACTTCTTGTTCGCGACGCCCGATCTCGGGGGAGGAGGAAGTGGAGAGGACGTTAGTCGGCGGCGAGCGAGGGGGGAAGTGAGAAGGAGGAGGCCCTCTCGAAAGGCGGCGGGACTCTTCGGGGAAGCTTAAGAAACTTCTCCGAAGGCCGGGCGACTTCCGGGCCCGCCCCTTCTCAATTCCCCCCGGGCTCGCCGCCGAACTTTGTTCGCGCCGCCCGATCTCGGGGGAGGAGGAAAAGGAGGGGATGACGTTCGGATGCAACTCTTGGAATGTTCTGTCTTCGTCAGAGCGAATAAGGGCGATTGAGCCTGATTGCAGGGCCAATGAACCGGATAGGCCAGGTTCAGCCCAGGGGTGAGCCGGATGCGGCGGGATTTGGCAGAACTCAACGGGCTTGCGCCGGATGAAGCGGGGTTGAGCCAGAGAAGGCCAGTTTTCGACCAGGTGTACACCAGTGCCGATTCTGAAATGGTAGTCTCCCAGGAGTTGCATCCCAAACGACGGAGGAGGAAGAGGGAAGAGGGGAAGACCATATGCGGGATCAATCTCCCGCTCTCGCCCGCGCGCCCGCCGCGCGCCCAGCGGTCTGGCCTCAGCCCCCAACCGCGGCCGCGGTCAGTGGGCGCCGGAATGACGACTCAAATATCAAACACCAATTTTTGAAATACAAAATGACGAGAATTTGCAACTTTTGTGAAGTCGAACCGGCAAGGATGCCGGGACCGTGGGCGCGAACGGACGCGGCCCTAAAACGAGAGGGGTACAACGTCCAGCATGGGATACAGCCTCGACTCGAGGACATCGTTATTATTGCTACGACCGCCCTCGCGAAAGCATCCAAGCACGAGCTGCGTAACAGGTAGCCCCGGTGCGAGAACGAACTGCGTAACACGCAGGCCAAATACCAGAACGAGCTGCGTCAGGAAACGCAAGGACCACCACCACCATTACGACAACAAAAACGCCAACAAGATCGACACCAGGAATCGCACGACCGTGCAGCCCGAAAGGGTAGCTGAGTACGTCGTCGTGGAGGTACTTGTGGACAACGGCCGCGCCGTCGGCGATGAATACGACTGCGGCCGCGCCGCCTACTGCGAGTACGACTGCGGCAGCTTCTTCGATAACGACCTGTACTCCTACGATCCCCATGACTACTCCGGCTTCCAGAAAGTGGAACACTACCACTTGGCAGCCGACGAATCCGATTCGGACCTCGGGACTACGAAGAAAGCGTACCCTCCGAGCTACTACAGCCACAAGCCGAGCTACGGTGGGTGGACAAAAAGTGTCCACACCCATGGCGCCAATATGATACGGCATCGATCTGCGTCGAACAAATATCCATAGCCCCCGCCCCCCCCCAACCCAAAGTTGACGGGGTTGGGTGCGAGGCAACGCGCGGGGGACAAAATGTGGACACTTCAACTTTGGGCTTGGGGGTGAGGGGGGCGAGCCACATGTACATTGCAATTGTCGTTGCCATCATGCCTGATCATCTTCGCGCCGTCGGCGTGGGCAATTTTTGTGCGGGCACCGTACCAGGACCACCAGACGACTTTCGGGGACCACAAGCCGAACTACGAGACCCAGCTGAAGAGTTCCGAGTCCGACATGCCGAGCTACGAGACCCACAGGCAGAGCCACGGGAGCCACAAGCTGAGCTACGAGGACATCGGGCTTAGCTACGAGAACCAGGGCTACGAGATCCACCAACTGATCCACGAGAGCTACAAGCTGTGCCACGATAACCAGAAGCTGAACAAAAGGAGCCACAACCAGAGCTACAAGACCCAAAACTCCTAACGGACATACTTGCTGCGCTGCGAGAGCCACCTGCCGAGCCACGAGAACCGCAAGCTGAGCAACGAGGATCGCAAACTGAGCAACGAAAGCCACAACCAGGACTACAAGAACTACCAGCTGAACCACGGGGACTGCCCACTGTGCTACGACGGCCACCACCTGAGCTACCACAGCCACGGGCAAAGCTACTAGGGCCACCAGCGGATCTTCTGGGAACGCAAGCTCAGCTACGACAGCCACAGGCACAGCTACGACAGCCACCAGATCAGCTACCAGGGCCCCGAATACACTTCCGAGGAACACCAACTGAACCACGGAGACGACAGACAGAGCTGCGAGAGCCACCAGAAACGCTACGAAGACCCGCGAGCTGAGCTGCGAGGACCACAGGCACAGCTACGAGGGCCACCACAAGAACTTCACGCCCCACCTGCTGAGCCACGAGGACCACAGGCAGAGCTAGGAAAACCACAAGCTGAACAACGGGAGGGCACCCACGTACGTCTCGTGGGGTTAAAACAAAGGCTGGCCCTCAACGACCAAAAAGGGGTCGTGGGCCCATTTGACGCACAGGCCGAGCGCTGGGAATACCGAAGCGGAACAACCCAGATTCGCGTCAGGGAAAATAAACTGGATATCTGCGGCAAATGCTCTCAGCAACGGCTCGGCAAGATGTACCAAGATCGGGCCCAACCTTTTCCAGTGACATGCTGCAAAACGACGGCGGTTTCGAGCGGTAGTCCCTCGTCGTTTCTGCAGAGGCCCGGCCTGGGGCTACCCAGCTCCTCCTCGACATGATCCAAAGCGAAGCCTTGTTCGATGCGCTGTTCCTCCGCATGGCGTATAGGACTGCGGTGAGACCTGCCTATTTGAAACCAATGGTCATGGTACTCCAACATTAAGACATCCATAGAAGCGCTCTGGATGTTTCGACGTTGCTCCACCGCCAGAAAAATCTCGATGCGGCCCCCCATCGTGCCCGTGGGTCCAGCTGCGCGCACCGTGCCCGTGTGAAAGCTGCGTCGTAAACTAAGACGACGGCGCTGTGTGGATATCCCTTTAGGCTTAGCCAGCCCAAACTATCAACACACACACACAACGGCGGCTAGATCGTAGACGGCAGGACGCCTGGACGCACGGCGTGTACGGCGCTACGGACAAAGCACACCTTGTACAACATCACGCGCAAGGTACGCCGCCCTCGGGAGGAACTACGACAACTCTTGAGCGGCCCGGCCACTCCCTCCCACCTGCCCTCCTCTTCCTGAATAGCCTCAAGATGGTTTGAGAAGGAGAGAGGGGCCTGTCTCTTCCTCCTCCCCATCGGCGGTGGACAAACCTCCCTTTAGTAAACCTCCCCTTAATGAAAACGGCCTGGGACCGAAATCGACGGACCTGGACCCGCAACAATGACGGCCGCGACGCCCTCTCGCGAACCGAAAACGCCCAATTCCTGAATCGACGTGTCAGGGCGGGAGGTCTATCCACCTCCGACCCCACCCTTTTGGGCCTGCCCCAGCCCCTGCCGCGCCCGCGCGCGTCGGGCTCGGGGCGACGTGCACAGGGAACCGCAGAGGCGGCTGCGAGAGAGAGGGATGGCAGAGGGCGGAGTTTGGAAAAAGTGAGGAAGGAAGGGAAAAAGGGAGGAAAGGGGGGAAGGAAAGGAGAAGGAAGGGAAAAAAGAAGGAAGGAACAAAAGAGAGGGGAAGGAAGGGAAAAAGGAAGGAAGGGAAAAAGGAGGAAAGAGGAAGGAAAAAGGGAGGGGGGAAAAAGTAAGGAGAGGGGGAAGGAAGGAGGGAGAGGGGCGAGGGGGAGAGGGGGGGAGGGACAAGCTAGGCGAGCTAGGGTTACATCTGACGTCTTACCCCCCCTCCCATCCTTTACTATGGTGTAGATCTCCCATGGTTTCGCACAATCGGATGTCGAGCAGGGCTTTGATCCAAAAAGGGTACGCGCTGGAAAAAAAACATGGTGTAGAAGAGCACGGCATAGCATAGCATGTCATAGCATGGCGTGGCATTGTGTAGTGACACGTTGTACAACAAGACATAGCAACGCAAAACATGGCATCGCACAACGGCGCACAATACAACATCGCATTGCATGCTGTGGCATGGCGCCAAATGCCTGCCTTGGTGGGTAAATGTCGCGTCCGCGAGAGGACAAAGCCTGTCCGGAATGCCGGCTCCATGTCCTCCGCAACGGTGCCTGCCCGATGTGGGCGCTCTCGAATGCCAAGTTCCGTCCTCTGGAAGCGTGGGAACGAGGCCAGCGCTGCAGCGGGAACACGATATGCGGAAATGACGGCGGCGCTATAGCGGGAGCATCATTTTGGAGGAACCAGAAACGACCATATTGAAAAACACAAAGAATTATGAAACAAACAAATCATGACATCTGGTGTAGAAAACAATACGCGGAGAGCACGGGAGACTCTCTGGACAGAGTCAGGGAAGAGAGGAGAGTAGCATTCAAATTGCGTAATTGTCGATGGAGGGAGGACAGGGGGAGGAGAAGGGAGAATGGGGGACGGAGGAAGAGGGGGAGGGGGAGGGGCAAGCTAGGTGCGCTCGCGTCATATCTGACGTCCTACCCCTCCCTCCCATCCCTTACCATGGCGCTGATTTTCTCTATCCGCGGACGCGTGTCGTAGCGGACCTGTGGCTCCGCGCGCGCGTGCGTAGTGGGTGGTGGTGCGCGTGCGTGCGTGCGTGCGTGTGTGCGTGGTGTGGTGGTGGTGGTGGTGGTGGTGGTGGTGGTGGTGGTGGTGGTGGTGGTGGTGGTGGTGCTGGTGCTGTGCTGGTGGTGGTGGTGGTGGTGGTGTGTGGTGGTGGTGGTGGTGGTGGTGGTGGTGGTGGTGGTGGTGGTGCGGTGGTGGCGGGCGGATGGGCGCGCGAGAAAGAGGCCCGCGCTGGGGCGAGAACGCCATCCTGAACGACGGAGGCCAAACACCGATCCGAAAATGAGGCCCACGCTGCAGCGGGAGCACGATTCGGAACGATTCGGGAGCAGAAATGAGGCCGGCGCCTCAGCGAGAACATCATTTTGACAAAAAAAAAAAAAAAAAAAAAAAAAAACGCAAGCGAAAATCCGTTTCCCGGGAATCCTGTGTGTAAAAAACAATACGCGGGGGGCGTTCGGCCCGAAAATGACGCCGGCGCCTCAGCGAGAGTCGTTTCCCGGGATTTCCCAGGAATCCTGTGTGTTAAAAAAAATACGCGGAGGATGCGCGGCCATCACCCGGACGCCATCAGGGGAAGAGGGAGGGTATTTTCATATTGAGTAATTGTGAAGGGAGGGAGGAGAGGGCGGGAGGGGGTAGAGGGGAAGCAGGGAAGAGGGGGGGAGAGGGGAAGAAGGGAGGAGAGGGAGGAGGGTGCAACCCTCGCAGGTATCCCTCCGCGCCAACCACCTTCTGTGCGGGGAAGAATTCGGGAGGGACCTTCTCCAGGGGAGGAAGCATCGAGCTGGAGTCGGCGATACATCGCCCCCCCGATAGCGAATCCGAACGTTCCGGGACGGGGTGGGCCATCGGACTCTTCTCAGCATCGAGCTGGAATCGACGATACGTCGCCGATGCATCGGCGATAGTCCCCCGTTTGCGAGTCCGGTTGATCCTGGGCGGGGTGGGCCATCGGGCCCTTAGCGGCCATGAGTGGGCGTTTGGGGCCGATGCGTCCACTCCTGATCCTATGCTTTGAATGTTAGCCCCGATGGGAGGACGCCCCGAGGGGGAAGGAGGAGGAAGAGAAGGAGAAGGAGAAGGAGGTGGGGTTAGAGCTGGAGGAGGAGTAGGAGGAGGAGGAGGAGGACGAGGAGGAGGAGGCAGACGCCACAATCATCCTGAGGCGCTGCGAGTCCGCTCAACGTCAAAAAAGGAGGAGGAGGAGGAGGAGGAAGCATGAAGGCCCTCCCCCCCCCGGGACCCCCGCCGCGGCGACCCCCCCCCCAAACTGGGGAGGGGCACTGGCACGGGCCCTGACGGGGCCGATCCTCGGCCTAAGGTCGGAATGCACGCCCACCAGGCCACGAACATCCGCCGACCCTGTCGGCGTGTGGAAGAGGCTGTTCCGTTTGACTCGTCGTCGTCGTGGTCGTTGTCGTCGTCGAGCGCGCCCAGCCACAGCGAAATCCAGCAGCGTTGTAGTGGAGTCGAAAGGGAGCCCTTTCCCTTTGATCCCTTCCCCGCCGGGGGGGGGGGGTCCCGGGGAAGTCCAGGGGAAGTCCTGGGTCAGATACGACTCCCCCCTGGGCGGTTCGGGGGCCCAGAAACGCCCCAAGACGCGGCAAAAATGCCCCAAGACGCCCCCAAGACGGTCCTCGAGGGCCACGAATCGCAGAAGTATCTGTCCAAGTCGCCAAGGTAGCCTCAAGACGGTAAAAAGGTTTCCAAAACGTCCCAAGCGGCCTCTAAGAGGACTTCAAAGAGGGCACCGAGGAACAAACATAGATTTCCCGTAGCTATTTGAAAGAGTTCGGCTTTCTCGCCTTGTCAGCTTCCCGACGCTCCAAGACAGGCCAAGAGGCCCCCAAGACTGCCCGAAGATGGCCCAAGAGAGGTCCAAGAGAGCCCCAAAACGACCCAAGAGAGCCCCAAGACCCTCCCAGAGGCCTCCAAGACAATCGAAGAGGCTCCCAAAACGGTTGTAAGAGGGAGCCCAGACGGGGGACCTGAACGGACATTTCCAGCCCTCGGCTTGAGAAGCTCTCAGGGGACCCCCAGAGGCCCCTAAGAAGCCCCCCAAGAAGCCCCAAGAGGCCCCCAAGAGACCCCCAGGAAGCCCCGAGAGGCCCACAAGAGGCTCCCACGCGGCCCCCAAGACCTTCCCAAGAGGCCCCCAAACTACCCCCAGGAGGCCCCCGAGAGCTTCGTCGTTGTGGTCGTGGTTGTCGCCGCCATGCAGGGTTGGCGGTACCAGCCGTAAGGCCTTCGCAATATCCACCAGTCGGAAGAAGTAGGCCCGCCGACCCGGTCGGCGTGTACAAGACGCGGTTCGTCGTCGTCAAGACGCTGTTCGTCGAGAGCCTCGTCGTCGACGTCACCGCTCCAACATCGAAGTCGCCGCTCTCGCTCCTTTCCCTGAGCCCGTCGCCGAACAGACCAACGTCTCATTGCGTCAACGGGAAGCCCCTTCACTTTGATCCCTTCCCAGGGGCGGGGGGGGGGGTCCCAGGGGGGGGTCGCCACCCAGATACGCCTCCTCCCTGGAAGGGCAGAAAAGCCCCAAGACGGCCACGAGGCCCCCAGGACGGTCCAAGAGGGCCCCGAATCGCCGAACTATCGGTCTAAGACGCCGAAGCAGCCTCCAGACGGCCCACAAGCCTGGCCCCAAGAAGGCCCAGGAGGCCACAAAGACGCCCAAGAGCGCCCCAAGAGGCGTTCAAAGAGGGCCCCAAGGCGCCAACACCATCGATTATGGTGAAGTGTTTGAAGGATTGGTGCGTTTGCGCCTTTTCGGTTTTCCGACGCTCCACAACGGCCCAAGAAGCCCCCAAGATCGCCCCAAGACAACCCAAGAGGGCCCCAAGACGGCCCAAGAGAACCCCAAGACAGCCCAAGAGCCACCCAAGATGGCCCAATATGGCCCCAAGACGGCCCCACGAGGGGCCCCATAGGGACCGCGAACGGAACATTCGAGCCTTCCTCTTCAGGAGACCTTCAAGAGGCTCCAAGAGAAACCCCCTAGAGGCCCTAAGGGGCCCCAAACGACCCCCGAGAGGCCCCAAGAGGCAACCAAGAGGCCCCAAAAAGGCCCCACGAGGCCCCCCGGAGCCCCCCAACAGGCCCCCAAGACGCTCCCAAGAAGCCCCAAAACTATCCCCGTCGGCGTTGTGCCCGTCGTCGCCGTCGCCGTCGTCCTCGTCGTTGGCGTCGTCGACGTTGTCGTCGTCGTCGTCGCCGCCGCCGCAGCTGTCGTCGTCGTCGTCGTCGTCGTCGTCGTCGTCGTCGCCGTCGTTGTCGTCGTCGTCGTCGTTGTCTTCAGGGTCACCCGCACCGGCCGCAAGGCCTCCACAATACCCGCCAGTCGGAAGAAGCTGCCCCGATACGCAACACGCAAAAGGTAGCATATTGTAGACTGAATCTGTAGGTCTGGCGCGATACTTTCGCCAAAACGTGGGCCAGTACGTTGACCCAACACGCGACGTATTGATGCAAACATTTCGAGCGCGGTACGTGCTGCGTATCGCGACGGGCGCATTGAGGCAAATGAGAGTAGGTAGACGCATGAAGTAGAAAGGCGGATAAAGTAGATTGGGCTCGAGCCCGCAGGGAAGAACGAGCACAACAAGAACAAGCATACCGATTCTCGAGGCAGGAGGGCGCTTGACGTGGGCTGGGACCTGGGAGATCAGAAACTCCTACTTTCAACGACTGGCGTGTACGCGTAAATGGGAGGTCGCGTTCGAAAGAAGCCGAGCAGATTGCCCCCTCCTGGCGCCACCCCAGTAGCACCGATCGCGTGCGCTGCCCCTGAACAATCTTCACACGGACCACCCGAGGTCCGCTCGGACCTCCGGCAGGTGTACAGAAGGGTGACTGGAACCAGGAACGCCGAGTGAGGAACGAAGCCCCTTCTTCGCGCCAGCAGCGCCTGGGTTCAGAAGGAGGGAGCTAGAGGAGCAACCACGGAATGACCCAAGGAACAGCGAGCCCCTTCCGAAGCCGATACTGCTTGTTCTTCCGTCGACGCTGCGCACCTGAGGAGAGCCGCAACGGGGGGCCTGGCCCAGGGGGGGCAAAAACAGTGACCCCGAGTTGACGATACACTTTGCCGACAGATCGGCCACAAGAGCACGACCCCGAGACCGCACATCCCTGGGCGAGGGAACCGGGGCCCTGGCCCCGAGCAGCGATATACATGGGCGACTCGCGGTCGATGCTTTGCCCTCTCCCCGTGGGTCAGTCTCCCTTCTCTTGGGGGTCCCGAAAGTCGGCGGCGGGCGAGGTCGGAAAGTGAGGAGGAGGCCTTCTCAGAAGGCAGCGGGGCTTCTCAGAAGGCCTCTGGCCTTCTGAGACGTTTTCTGTGCCGTCGGGAAAGGCTTGGAGAACTTTTCAGAGGGCTGGGGGACTTCCGAGCCTTCTGAGAAGGCCCACCCCTTCTCACTTCTCAATGGGCTCGCCGCCGAGAAAGGATGCGGTGACAGACCGTGCGAGGACCCCGAAACCCAGCAAGACCTCAACGCACGGTCAGTCACCACGTGGTTCCAGGGCGCTGGAGGTTCCAACCGCCCGAGACATCATATGACGACGACCTGGGTCCCCACACCGTGCGGTCACTTCGAATCTCACAGGCTCACCATACGGTGTGGTCACCGCGGTCTCTCGCGTTGTCGATTCGTCTATCGATCGTGTTGTCTCCCTGACCTCTGTCTCAGCGCCCCTCTGCAAAAAAACGTGGTCACCGCCACGGCTGCGGATCATCCCTTCTCGTTGCCCCTGACCGATGCTCCTCACCACTCGGCATGAAACAAACGGGTCCTGAGTGAAACGGGTCCTGAGTGAGACGGGGCCTTCCCCAGGACCAGCTCTTCATCTGGAATTGGTTTCGGGCAGTCGAGGCCCCAAGAGGCCGAAAACGGCGAGAGACCCCAAGACCCGTTTCCCTCAAGACCTGCTTGCTATTTGGCGAACCCCCTGCACCGTTTGCGGAGACCCCCTCTCGTTGCCCCTGGCCTGGGGGGGGGAGCGAAGTGGCACCGATACGGTTACTCCCCGGACCTCTCCTGGGGTGCGCTCGGACCAGAATCTCGAGGAGAGTCCGGCCGTGGAGGCGAGGGCTCTCCAGGGCGAGCTCAGCGGTATCGGTACCTCCTCCGCCTCCTCCTTGGAGATCCCATTGCCCCTGGCCGGACTCTCCTCGCCACCACGGGTGCTCCTGGCCCCCTCGAAGCCAAGGGGCACACGGGTAGGTGGCGACATCCGAACCCTAACCACGCCTACCATCGATTCTCCTGAATCGATGGGGGGCAGTGATTGGGTTCGGATTCCGCCGCGTGTTCGACGAATTCCGAACCCCACCCCCGCTGCGCATCGAGTTGCCTGGATCGCTGGTCGGCAAGGGGCAGGGTTCGGGTTTCAACGCCGAGCCCAGTTCTGTTCATGCTCCCCGCCGTCTGCACGGCAGACTGCTTGTCCACCCATGCCCCGGACTGGGCCCGGAAAGCCGACAGGCCTCCTCGCGTGGCTCCCTCGCTCGCTGCGCGTTCGCAGGTCCGCGCGGGTCGCAGGGCTCGGATCTCGCTGCCGAACCTGGGCACGCGGGGCACACGCTCGCCTCTGCGGCCCCAGGCCCGGCCATCCGGGTGGGGCACGCGGGCGCTCCTCCCCCTCCTCCTCCTCCTCCTCCTCCTCCTCCTCCTCCTCCTCCTCCTCCTCCGCCTGCTCTTCCCGGGGACACCAGATTTTACCAATACCACTCTCCCTGGACCTCTCCAGGGGTGCGTTCTGACCAGAATTTCGAGGCGAATCCAGCGGTGGCGACGAGGGCCTCCCAGGAGGCCCCCCAAAAAGACGAAAACGAAGCGAGGGTAGCGGTATCGGTATCTGTTGCTCCTCTGACATCCTCCTCGTGTCGTTGCCCGCCGCCCCCACAGCAGCGCCCTCGAAGCTCGCCCGGGGCTCCCTGAGGCCGGACTTGGCCGAGGCGCCCGGGCACAGGGCGAAGGTCGTCCTGCCGCGCGAGGCCGCTTGGCGCGGGGAGACGCCGCGAGCGGCGCTGCACTGGCCGGCGGCAGGGCCCTTCCTGGGAGCCCATGGGCGGCCAGCTGGGGGGGGGAGTGGCGGGGCGGGCTTTTCCAGAAGGCTCGGCGGTCCCCCGGCCTTCTGAGAAGATTTCTGAGCCGTCCTCGAAGATGCAGAAGGCCTCTCAGAAGGCCGGAGAGCTCTTCTGAGAAGTCCAAGCGCCTTCTGAGAAGGCCTTCTCTTGCTCACTTCCGCCCCTCGCTCGCTGTCGAATGCCCTCCCTGGAAGCCCAGACCCCTCGGGTCACAAAAAAATCACGGCGGGAAGATTTTGACAAATCATAAGTCTCTATCAGGGGCCATGGCTGGGCCCAAAGACCGTCGAACAACAGCTCAGGATGCAAAACTTGTCCTGGGGAATGGATCGAGGTCTCTGGAGGTCGACGCGGTGAACAAAAGTCACGACGTCGGGGGTTTGGGAGAGGAGAGCCACGTTCGGAGAACGTATCTTGGGTAAGCCTTCACGGGAGCCCATGTGAACCTCCGCGGCCCTATCACTAACGTGAGTTGGACTGGATTTAGTCCAGATTTCGACCATCACTCTTCACACTTTCGTCCAAATCTCGTCCACAATTCGCCCAGATTCCGACCAACGCCGTACGACATGTCAAAACCGACTGGACATCTCGGACCCTCTGAGGCTTCCATGAAGGACCACACCGCGCATCCATATCCACACCCTCGCGGTCTGAATTCCGGGGCGCGATCCCATCGATACGCGGTCCCGCGGATACGCGGTCGCACTGATACGTTCCGCGCGGGGCATCCTCGAAAAGACGCCCCTCTTCCACGGGGTCGCGGCACAGGGTGCGGCCCGCGAGGCCGCGGATGCCGATATGCGTTGTGCCCACGAGAATGGGAAGAGGACTACCAACAAAACGCGTTTACAGTCGTCGTTGTCCTCCTCCTCCTCCTTCTCCTCCCCCTCCTCCTCCTCCTCCTCCTCCTCCTCGTTATACTTATCCTATTATGGTAATCAGTTCGTCAGCCTTGACAGGGACTGCATGAGGTTCAGCTCAGCTCAGCTCAGTTCGCTCAATTCCTCCTCCTCCTCCTCCTCCTCCTCCTCCTCCTCCCTCCGTCCTCATGGCGCGCATTTTGCGCGTCCAAGTCGCCTTGGCGCGTGACTGGGGTGTTATCGTCTGCACTTGCACGCAGTGGGCGTGCTGTCCTGATTTGTCTTGTCCACGCGCATGTTGCGTACGGTTGCTTTGTTCGTTGGTCTTATGGGGGGGCTCCGGTTTGCGGGGCAACTCCTTAGATATAGATCGGGGGGGACCTAGTCGTGGCCGAGGCTCGCCGCCGTGGCCAGAAAATCCCTTTCGTTCATTCTTGCGCGTTTCTTACGGGGGAAGCGAGGTCTTCGCAAAAACAAATGAAAACAATTAGGCCCGATTGAAGGGCCATGATGCCGGGTTGGGCCAAATTCAGCCTAGGATCAAGCCCGTGACTGAGCCGGATGACGCAGGGGCTCAGCGGAATTAGGTGGGACTGCGCCGGGGTGGGCCGGTTTTCGACCACCAGCGCTGATGGTGCACAGAAGCCTCCCCGGAGCTGTATCAAAGGAGGGGGCACAATGAGCATGACGGGGGCGAGGCCTGGAGGAAAGGGGTCCTCCAGGTTTGTCGCCGTTGCCAAAAGCCCCCGGTGCCCACCACTGGCCTCTGGACCGTCGCAGGACGACTCGGGATGAAGAGCTGGCCCTGGAAGGCCCCAGGGTCTCGTTGGTCCAAAACCTGGGAGAGGAGGGCCCAGGCACTCCTCGTGATATTCGTCATGGCGTGAGTTTAGCTGACAAGTTTCGGCCTTCTGGGGCTCTCGCGGGGCCCTGGGGTCGTCAGAAGCCAACTCAGGACGCCCAAAAGCATCTGAAACCCCATCCGACGTCGACCTCCCTTCCTCGCACCCCGCTTCCTCAGGGGCGGCGGCCGCCCCGCCCAAGCAAAAACAGAAGGCAGGAGGCCTCCCGCGGCACTCTGGGGCCAAAGTCATGTCGGATCCACGTCGGATGCGCGTCGGTTCAACTCCCTAGTCACGCCAGGCCGACGTCGGAACGTCGCCGCGCGAACGACTGCGCAGATCCGACGCGGCGGGCGCGTGGACTAGATGCTGCAACTATTGGGCGCATTGCGAGGCCTCCAGGAGTTCCCCCATTGCCAATGGTGACCGCATGGCTCTGCTCAATGGGCGACGCAGGGTCGGCGCCGAGCAGGGGCGCAAACCCCGCGGAGAGAAATGGGCGAAATCCGCTTCCCGTCATCGAACGGGCGCCCCTAGGGTTCGAAAGCGGCGCTTCGCGGCGCTGATTTGCGAAGGGGGGCATGGGGCCAGACGACGCAGGGAATGGCCAATCGCGATCGGCGAACGCACGCGAGCCCGCGCCCCCGCGGCCATGACTCTGGGGCGCAGCCCCCGCAGGCGCGCGGACGCGATCCGCGCAGGGTGCGCGCGAACAGAACCTGCCCGCAGCCGCGGGGCCGCAGCCCGCGGGGCGCGGCCTGCAGGTGCGGGGGGTCGAACCGGCTTGCGCAGCTGGTTTCCCCGGCGCCCCTCGGCGCCGGAGGCGCCGAATTGCGCCGCGGCAGCGCGCGCCCGACGGCGGGCCCTGCGCTGCGGCAGCGCGCGCCCGGCGGCGGGTCCGAAACAAGCTTCGCGCGGCAGGTCCCGCCCCCCCCCCCCCGCTCTCCTTATCCCAGGTCGCCCGACCCGAGAGGGCTGGGGGGGAGGCGACGGTCCGCGTCGCATCGACGAATCTCACCGGCTCGAAACGCGCATCGGATCGGACCGCGTCGGGACGGGGTCACGATCGCGTCGGATTGGCGCCTCCAAAATGCACGACTGCGCCGCGCAAGCGTCGGGCTGCATCATGGCGCTGGAAAATCGAAATTGACGCGGGTCGAACCCAGGGCCACGGGGTGCTAAGAGCGTGCGGAGCGGCTGCCAAACTGGGGGGACTGGGAGGAGGTCAACGCGGGCGGGTCCGATGAGCGCGACGCTGTTCGGGGGGCCATCGACGGGGGCAAGGCGGAGCACGGGCTCAGCGGCGGAGATGGGCTCGTCCGCGCCGAACGGCCCCACGAGGGAAATCAGCGCCCGACGGGCAGACGTCGGGGGGGGCGGCCGCCAGCGAGCCAAATTCGTCTCCGTCCTGCTTCTTGGTAGTTTCCTGCGTAGCCATCAAGTCAAAGTAGTCGGAGTGCACGGTTCGCCCGGGCACGCAGGGCCGCCGCCAGCGCTAGGGAGACGCGGCGCAGGAATCCCCGCGCCCCGAGCGAGAGCGCAGAGTGTACCCTGCAGAGCAGCACGAGTAGCTGGAAGAAGAGCGTCTCCTGGCGAGCCGCCAGCACGCTGCGGCGTCGCGCCAGCAGTTGCAGGCGGGCGCGCCAGCCTCCAGGAGGCGCAGGGTCGGACGAGCTGCCCGCTGTCCAGGAGGGGCGCGGCACCGTCGCCCGCGAAGAGCCCGGCGGCGCCCCTGGGGAGGGGGGGCCGCGCGCCGGGGCCGAAGGTGGGGTCGAACTCGTGATCGGGATCGGAAATGCTCCCGCGGTCGAATGGGCAGAGCGGCTCGTGGCCGACGTTCGCGGCGGCGTCGACGGCGCCCACGGCGGACAGATCAGCATCGGTCGGTGGCGGGCATCCAACTGGGCGGCAAAGGCAGCTTTCGGTGGCTCGCATTCGTAAGACTGCCAAGACGACGGCGTGGAGCGCGAGCCCAGCGCCGACTGGTCGACGCCCGGCCCCTCCCACGCGGGACCAAGAGGACTCAGCGGCGGATTTAGCCGACATGTTCATCGAGAGAAGGGCATCCGCGGCCTGGCGCCCGCGCCAGCCACCCACGACAAAATCGCGACCCGCGTTCGAAATTCCATGCGAGAGGGGTCTGGCCCTCATTCTAGCATCTGCCTACGGCGGCGGACATGGCGACGCGCCGACAGCATGGAGCTGGGCGGATTAACAGGGAGGTGCCCCAGGAGTAATCGACGTAACCGCTCGCGGGGGATGGCGGGCCTGCACCGCCCTGCCAAACCAATTCCCACGGCCGCCTACCTCGCGGCGGCGGGATCGCTAACCTGGCGCTCAGCGAATGCGGGCGCGAAACTAGAAGGCGCAACCCACGCAGCAGTCGAGCCAAGAAGAGAAGTTGCCCACAGGCATGGCGTCGAAGAGCGTCGGGCGCGAGCTCGGCGCCCGTGGAACTCCGATTGTCCAGTTCTCGGTAGCGAACATGGGCATCTTGCGCCGGGGTCAGCGGGCGGCGCCGAGACTGCGCGAAGCCCGAGGAAACGTGCATTCCCATCAACTCAGCAAAACGCGCAGCGCCAAAGCCCGCGAGAGCGTCTACCAGGACTGGCGCGGGACCCTACGTTCTAGCCAAAGGGCATGCGACTGATGCCGAGGCAGCGCCTCGCTGGACTAGCACTGGAACCACAGCCATCCCCGCCGAAGCCATCGACGAAGAAATCGCACAATCATCGCTGATCACGCCGATCTGCGGATGCGCCTTCGCTGATGCGCCAACGCCGCAATGCCGCGCCACCTGCAAGTGGGGCGCGGACAGCCCGCGAGTTCCCAGCCCACCTCGGACGTCTCTAGCTTCGCGGCAAAACTGGAGAGCCCTATTCCCCCTCGCCCTCCGCCGAGGCGGCCGAGGCCCTGCCAGGCCTGCCCGCGCTCGCGAGCCGAGGGGGAGGGGGGGAGTGGGGGTCGCGCAGGCAAGAGGGGGAAGGCGGCAAACGGCAGGAGGATAATCGCGATCAGCGGCAGCTTGCACCTCGCCACCATACCTGGCGAGGGCCAAGAAGCGCGGGGGTCCGCGGCGCGGCTGCTCGTGGAGGAGGACGCGCTCGGGCTGCGAGAAGGGGCCGATGACGAGGTAGGTGGCGAGCAAGACAAGGAACAGCAACTGACGGAAGCCAGCCCGGGCTCGGAGGTCGGACGGGGTCGCCCATGGAGGAAGACGAGCAGGCGACCTTGCGCCCGCAGAGACTGGCCGCGGAGCGGCGATCACGGGGGCCCGCGCAGACGAAGTCGATCAAATACCCGCTGGGGCGGCATGAGCAGCCGCGTGGCAGGGGAAACGCGTGATCGCTATTTCCAGGACCACTTCGTCAAGCTCCACAGCGCTACCGATAAGCCCCGGTTGGCCCAGGGCTCGCTGAGGGCGAGCATGCCCCGCGGTGCGCTCGACGTGCCCTCCGAACTTCGGACTGCAAAGATAGCGCCGCAGCTTGTCGGGCGCAACGAGCCAGCCATGGCCACAGGGCAGTCGCCCGCGCTCCCCCAGGACGCGGTGGGAGGTCGCCCAAGCACTCGCCGCGGTTTTGAAGTGCGCGGTGGTCCTGGAGGTAGCAGACCCACGCGAGCAATTGCAAAATCATGGCCGCGTGACTGAGGGGCCACAGTGACGCCATTCTCGCGCACGTCTGGGCAGACCACGATGGCCCGCGTAGTTTTAGCACAGGTAGGGGGGCCGGGACCACTTGGCTTGCATGGAGATCGCTCCCTGCGCCCCGCGGCCAGCACGTGGGCCATCGCTCGTTGCAAAGGAAGTTGGGCGCATAGACCAACCGAAGAGAATTGGCCGTGCATCACGTTATGGAGGGCCTCGGCGAAGGCCTCGTTGCGCCGGGGCGCGGGATGGCGCCGAGCCGAGACTGCGAGCCAGTGAGCGCTCGTCCCACAACCGGCGGCGTTGTCTATGAAGCCAGGCGCGCAACCGCTCAAATTCAGGTAGGGCGCGATCAGCCGTCCAAAGAAGTGCGCCAGCTCTCATAGCCAACGGCCCACTAGCCGATCGAAGTTGAGTCCAAGCCACGATACTGATGGCGTCCATCGGGACGCGGAACGTGCGAGCGAGGGCGAGCATGTCACCGACCGTTGACGAGCCACCTCGGCATCAAGCGATTTTGTGCAACGTAGGACAAGACCGTGGAGATACGGGCGCTGCAGTGCGCGGCCAAGCGCGAGACAGATAGGTCGCTGCGTCTAGTCGGCTTCGATCGGGTCTGCGCCTTGAACGCAGGGGCTAGCCATCAAGCGTCTTCGTCGGCTGCGGGACCAAGCGACCATCCCAAATGGACGAGAGAGCTCACCATCTGGATGTTGCGAAAAGTGGGACCTCACCGAAAAGAGCTGCTCGAACATCGGCGGCAGCTTGGTCAGAGAACCCGCAGTGAAGCGGAACCAACGTGCATTTGTCAAAACGCAGAACAAAAGAGGCCACCACCTCCGCCGTCACCGTGACCTCCGCGAGCGTGGCAAGGGAAGAGAGCTTTTTCACCCCGCACCCAACGTCGCCCGCACAGGCCCCAGCAATACCCGCACGTGGTGCTTCGAGTCTCGCCTGTAGGTCGGTAAGAAATGGAAGGGTGGCGGCCGCGTAATGAAACCCGCTGAACGAGAAACCCTGGGCGATGCCTGGGGCGACCCACTACGCATGCGTAGATGCGTTCTGAACCATCGCGACCACCCCCGATTCTGAATGTACTTGGTCGTCGAACGCCGAGAAAAAAGGCCCTGGGGACACCCATGGCCGTAAAGACAAGGTACATGAACTCTTGCGAAAGGCTCAGGAAGGCGGCGTCGACGCCCAGAGCGAATGAGGCCGTCAGGGACGACTGCGCCAGCAGGGCGTCGGAGTAGGTCATGCTCACGGTGTCTGGCTCGAGGGTGCTGGGGCCAGAGTCCCTCTTGGAGATGAATCTTCTCTGAGACCGAAGGACCCAATCCATCAACAACGCGCTGAATCGAACATTGATGGTAGCTGTGATGATTTCGATGTCCGTGACTCTCAGGCCTAGGACCCTGACCGCCGACGGTGCGCGGACGCACCCGAGCGAGACTGAGTCAGCAGGCTCCTCGCCCTCAGGGAGCCGGACCTGAAGCGCGTCGGTCGAAACCTTGAAGAAAGCTGGCCCAAACAAAATGTTGAGCCTCCCGGGTGATGAGCACCAGTCCGAGTAGGTGTATGATCCGTGGTTGCGTCGTTGGCGTCGGATGCGGACTTGACACCCTGAAGAACGATGCGCCTCGACAAAGGAGACCTGAGCATAATTAGCGCGTCGCTCAAATGCCTGAAGTTGGTGCCGAAGTTGTTGGGCTGGGCGGGTCAGGAGGAGGACGAGGAGAGGAAGGGGAGGAGGAAGAGGAGGAGAAGGCGGAGGAGGAAGAGGAGGAAGAGGGCCAGCTGGGAGGAGGGGGAAGAGGAAGGAAAGGACGAGGATGAGGAGGAGGAGGAGGAAGAGGAGGAGGAGGAGAAGGGGGAGGCCGGCCAGCTGGGAGGAGGAGGAGGATGAGGATGAGGAGGAGGAGGAGAACAGACGGGAGCCAAAGTACACAGACCACGACAATGAAGAACTCGCGTGTGCGTAGACAGGCCCTGATTGGACTGTACTCGCACAAAGCCCTCGCGAGCACTGCCAGGTGAGGTGAGAGCATTCTGCGGCGACAGCAATCGCCAGGGCCTCCAACAAAATAGGCCCAAACAACAAAAAATGCCAGACGCCAGGTTTCAGCGTGGGTTTACCCATCTGGGCTGCCCTCAGGCGATCCCAGGGACATGCCAGTGCAATGCGACAGGAGAGCATCACAGCAGTAGAGCTCCAGAGAAACTAAGTAACAACATGCAAGCCCACTGTTCGTGAACTCCCACTCCCTGGCAGGGGAGGACGCCGACAAAGGATGCCGCGATGCGGACAGTCTGCTCGAGGAACGCACTTGTTCGTCAGCTCCCACCCCCTGGCAGGGGAGACGCTCACAAAGGATGCGGCGATGCGCACAGTCTGCTCGAGGAGCGCACTCTCACTTATGATGGTAGAGGAACAACAACATTCACAAACATAGCTTCTCGACGGTCCGCGCGGATTTCTTGGACCGGCGCTGGACCCCCCTCCCTGGCGCGCGGCGCGCGCCAGGGGCGTCGCCGAAATGCCAGCAAGGGAGCCCTGCGCCGATCCCCAAAAAGCGCGCAGAACTCCCAGAAAGGATGTTCATGCAATTGCACTTCTTCGCAATGATTTGAGCAGGGACCGACCGTCCTGGCAGTCCTGTAGGCCTACCCAACATAATATCAGAGCAAGATAATGTTCTAAGAACGACAACAATGTTCTTAGAATACAGGGCCGATGTATTTGAAGCCACACGGAATCGGCCAGAAATGTTTAAAGGACCTCTCCTGGAAGCCATATAACAGGTCCTTCGAATATTCTCCCGTGGGCCTACAAGCAGGCCAAGAAGCCTCGCCACTGCTCGAAAGGCGGGCAAGCCGCGGAGACGCTGGCGATGCCACCTCAGACGCATCAGTCCTCCCGCTCTCCGCGTCCAGTGGCAAGCGTGCCACCTCGCCCCTGCGGAGCGCTCCGCTGCCCCACCGGCTCTGGGCCAGGGAGCACAGGCTCGGCGTGGAGCTCTGCGCACCGCGGCCGACCCTGAGCGAGGCCGACGACAGGGAGGGACTCGACTCCGACCTCGTGAGCTTGTTCACGAGGGCAGTCTTGGTGTCGACGTCCCTCTGCAGCTCCCTGGCGATCAAGCGGGCGCGGTCCTGCGCGCTGGACAACTCTCGGTGCAGGAGCGCCTCGCAGGCCTCGAGGCGCCCCTCCGTGAGAGCCCTGTGCCGGAGCAGCTCCCCGCGCAGATCGTCAACCTGCTTCGAGCCGCGCCTCTCGACGGAGCCGATTCTCTCTTCGACGGCGGCGCGGGACACGTGTCCAGCGTGCTCCAGGTGCGCCTGCCGCAGTTCCTGGAGGAAGAGAACACGACATGAACATCAAACTGACTTTGCATCGAGCGATCCCCACCCGAGAACGCGAGGCGGGGCACCCAGGGAGCACTGGCACCCATGGAGCTTGGCGGCCGCGGCATGCAGCCCACACTTGCCATGGGCACGAGGCGGGATACCCAGAGAGCACCTACACTCCATGGGCCCGGCGGACGAGTTATGCAAGGTAGTCGGGAACTCTATCTCTTTGAAACTAACACGCCCAACGTGTCGAGGGGGGAACCTCTCCGGACAAGAACGGAAAGCGCCGCTTCTCTAAGCTTGCGTGCGCACGCGCGCATGGATTTGCAACCAACGTGCATGCGTGCACATGGATGCAGTCGCTGGGCTCCCCCAAATGCCCAGATGGTCGCCGTTGGTAGCTCGTGCTTAGTGGTTGCCTGCGGGCGACCACCCAAATGTGGACACGCGGGGGGCAAACCACATGTCCACGCATGGCTTGCCATCCAAATGTGGACACATGCGTGGCAACAAAATGTTCGCACGTGGGTGGCACCCCGAATGTGGACACATGAGTGGCAACCCAAAGGTATGCACACGGGTGGCCACCCAAATGTGGACACGTGGGTGCCCGCCCGAATGTTACGGTTTCCACCCGTGTGTCTACAATTTGCGTTGCCGTACCTTGCAGAGCCATTGCAGGGTTTGCAGGGTCGTTTGCAATGTGTTGCAATCGTTGCAGGGTCTTAGCAGGTGTCTTCGCAGGATCTTTTGCGCGCGGTCTTGGGAGGAGCTCCTCCTCCTCTTCCTCCTCCTCCTCCTCCTCCAACTCCAACTCCTCCTCCTCCTCCTCCTCTTCCTCCTCCTCCTCGCTTCTCCTCCTCCCCATCCTCCTCGCTCCTCGCTCCTCGCCGCTGTCCTTTCTCCTCCTCCTCCTCGCTCCCCCTCCTCCTCCTCCTCCTCATCCTTTTCCTCCTGATGGTTCCTCGCTCCTCGCACCTCCTCATCGTCCTCCGCCCCAGTATGAACAGAAGACGTCTTGAAGCAGGTCGTCTACCATCTCAGTCGTCCTCGAGCGAGAGCCTCGTTTTTATCTTGTATAACAAAGCGACGAATTCGCAAGATCCCTGGAGATCTCATGCTTCTGAAGATGTCTCGAGCGGCAGCCTCATGTCTTACATAAAGCGTATCAAAGCACGTCCTTGAACATCTCACTTGTTCGAAGACGTCTTGGGCGAAACGGCCGTTTTGGAGGGAACCTTTTCCGGACAAGAACGGGAAGCGCCGCTTCTCTGAGCTTGTGGGCGCACGCGCACATGGAGTTGCACCCAACACGCATGTGCGCGAATGGGGAAGAATCTCTGGGATCCCCTGCGTGCCCAGACGGTTGCCATTGGTAGCTTATGTTTAGTGGTTGCCTGCGCTTGCTTTGGTCAGGCGTTGCAGTCTTTCCTCTGGGAATCGGGGTAAGATGCCAAAGGAATTAAGGTCTCATGTCTACTACTCTCACTGGTAGAGGATATGGAATGAGACATCGATGAAACAATCTGTTGTCCGTTAAGCAACTGTACTCAAGTATAGGAAGGGAGGCGGCCGGCCGGCCGACGCCCGGACGCGGGCGCGCAGCGGCGCGCCCCTTTTCTCACTCGAGCAGCAAAGGTAGCTGCGGTATACAATAATACTAATGTCAAGGTATGGAGAGGCAAGTGTACGATGAGGCGGAGAGGAGCACATTTACTCCCCCCACGGCGGGCTTCGTAGAGCACATCCAGCCACATCCCGCCCGGCCTGTACACATTTACAGCCACCGGAGCGAACCCAAAAAACATTTTACCGCTCGACGGAGGTTGCCAGGGGGCTGAGGGCCGAAGAAACCCGACGACTCCCACCAGTAGTTAAAATAAAGCTTCTCCGCCGAAGCGACGGGGTCGTTCGGTCGGCGCCAATGCGACTTGGTTGTTTGGCTCGCGTCTTCACTCACTCGTTGTACCAGGAGGACTGCGAGTGTGAAGGCGGAGCAGGAGGTCTCGGAGTCGAAGACGAAGAACTTCCCTTTTGTCTTGCTGTCCAGTGAGGCGCAGCTGGCTTGCCTCCCTTGCCAGTGCCAGCGTATGGAGCTGGCCGGACGTTCTTGGACTTGTCCTTGTTCTTGGCGCACCCCTGGCCCTCCTCTCTCGGGAAGTAGTAGGTGTAGTTGTTCAGGGACACGAAGTGCCACACACGACTCTGGAGTTCTCTGGGATGCTTCCAGTACATCACGTCCCGGTGGACCCAGTAATTACCCCTTCAACCCAGTCGCCGTGCACTGCGGGTAGTGGATCGCGGGGTCATAGGCGCCATCATCACGGCCGGCAGCCATGAGCCCGCCGCGCGCGCGCGGTCATTGGCAGATCCCACGTGTCCCCGTCAGAAGATCGTCTCGAAAACTCCTCACCCGCCGATGCGGTTTGACCGCCGGCGGAGTAAGGAGACTCAGCGATGTCATCATTGGCCCGATCGTCTTGGACGCTGGGCCGTCTAGGCGGGGCAGGTGGAGCCGGGCGTCCAGCAAGGCCTGGCCTTGCTGGCGCGGCAGGAGCCCCCTCCGAACCGGCTGGGCCATCGGAGGGGTCTTCAGCGGCCCCTTCCTCGCGAAGACGCTTTTCATGCTGCTATTTCGCGCATCTCACAGTGCCCCTCGCAGCAGTAGCCACATAGGCACCGTATTCCCCACAGGCAGTGCGAAAGGGGCCTTCGTCGATGTCCTGATCTTCGGTAGATGCCAGGAATGGGTATAAGAAAAAGACAGCTTCTTGCAATTGCACGCCTTGGTGACGAATATCAGTGCGACGCTGTTTGCCCAGGTCGCGAGCCCGCGCCTCGACGAGGTCGCATGTATCGACGGCCGCGCGAATACGGCGGTCCAGCGCATGCGCGTCGGCGCGGCGCTGTTCATTGTCATGCCCGTCGTCTTTGTCGCGAGTATGGAGGCCATCCGTGGGATATGCAATGCAATACCCCTCGGCAAGAAAACAAGGGATGAGCTCTCGGACAATCACAAACACACGCATGACACGAAGGTCCAAGTCGAGCTCCTCAACGGGAATCTTCCAACTCCGCACAATGGCCTCTCGCACATCTTCAGGAACTACATGTGTGAATTCTCCCGTTAGGCGCGACCTATCGATCGCGCCCGTTCCCGGGTTGTGGCGCATGTGCTCCATGACATACTGCGCAGCAACAGCGATGGCTTCCTGCGCCGTCGTGGCGACGCGCAATGTGCCATCATCACGTCGAGGGTTCACCTGTCCATCAGGCAGATCAAGATTGGTCTTCCCTTCGAGCATCTGCTGGGTCTGGGGCCCGCAGACGGCGGTGAAGTCGAGGGGCATCGGACCAAGTCCCTCGTTACCTGTCGTCTCGGCTTGGCCGGCGACAGGTTTTACAATGCTGAGAGGACGTTTGGAACAGATTTTGTTGCGCCTGGATGCTGACTTGGATTGGCGGGCAGGACGAGAAACAAGCTGATCCGCCCAGGCAACAGGCGGACGTCCACGAGGGCTGGGCCCTGTGACGTCCGCGCCGGTATCCTGTGCATCGGGCATCCAGGCCGCCGCTCCTGTCTGTGCGTTTCGAATCGTCTGAAGAGTCGGCACAAAGGTTCCTGTCCTCTGCATGTTGCCCTCCCATGCTTCCCAGCCTCCGTTGGGGGAAATTTGCGATTCATCCACTTCCGGCCAGTCGAAAGCAGCCAGAGCAGGACAAGAAAAGGGGCGCGCATACTGATCAATGTCTGTGGCCCAAACCAGGGGCCACCACTCTGCGATCGTTGGTTCTTGAACCCCTTCTCTCTGTGCCAGAAATGCTCGCCACTTTATGAAACGCCTCTTGAGAGGTTCAAGATACTGGAAGAAAGGTCCGTCCGTGGCGCGCCGGCGGCTGGGCCGCGGCGTCGCCAGGGATCCAGGCAGGAACGCTGCCAGGGCGGCTGTTGCCAAAGGTCTGACCTGCAGCAGCCATCGTGGTGTATCCACCATTCGCCCACTTACGCTCACGCTTCAAATTGTTGTTGATGTTTGTCATGGCATCAGCTGACGCTTTGCCCTGCAGTTGTCGTCTCTCTGCAACGTACCGATCTTGTTTCCAGACAAATTGTCGTGGCCACGAACGGTCAGCTTGAGGCCATTATTCCACAGTGAGTGCTCAATGGTCCGCGACTGGAATGACTGGAGCAAGTAATTGTGCGCAACCATACATTTGCACTTCGCTGCGTTATTGCAGAAGGGGCAACGGCCGAAGCCTGTCCGCACCCAATGCAGCTCAGCGCAGAGGAACCGACCATCGTCGTCCCAGGGAACAGACCGGATAAACGCGTCTGCCCTGTCAGGCCAGTCCCTGTAGTCTGGCCGCAGCGTCACAGTCTCGTCAGTGTGAATCCAGCCAAGCATGGAATTCTCGTCGAAATCCATCTCATACGAAGTCCACTCCTGAGTGAAGACAAGGGCCCAAGAAGTCACCATTTGGTTCGCATTTGTCCAATCAGGTACTGTGGCAAGAGTGACAGCTTTGTCTATGTCGGTGAACTTTGGCACCAGATGGGACACAAGGGTCCGGTCGCGGCAGACCCGGTACGAAAATCGGGTAAGTACGCGGCCATTGAAGACAAGAACGAGCGGCCAGGATTCTCTGCGTGTTGGGAGCTGGTCCCACAGACGGACTGTGTCCACTGTGGGCCATCGCCCAATCGTAGGAGGCTGCCCCACCTCGGGGGCTTGGCCCATTGGGCGGTGCTCTTTCGCAGGAACACTTTCACCATCCCTACGCTAGCTTAGCCAGGAGGGAAAATGGTCTGGGCTTTGCATGACCGGGTCCCGCTTGGTCGGAAGAAGCCTCAACAATCCATAGTCCGACTCGAAACAGAAGCCTGATGCGCTCTTGGGGAACTGAATGCCCCCGAGCATCGACCCCTGCAACGCCGCCATATCCGCAATATGGAGGAGAGGCCCATGACACCTGGCTAGGCCAGGGTCATAGGGCGCATGCGTTCTCTCAATGGAGGCAACAAGCGTGGAGTGTCCCTGACACGCTCTATAGAAAACCGGGATGGGGACATTTAGACCGCCCGTCGGCAAAGACGGGCCAGCTCTTAAAGTCCTTCCATTGCTCATGGACCCTGGTGTCGCTGATGCAAACAAGGTCATCAGGAAGCACGCCCGAGACTTCCACGGTCCCTGGCTGCAACGCGGCTAGGCCGTGCGCAGCAAGTGCCACCGTTTGATGCTCGTACCCGCCCTCTCGCATCTTGTCGATTAGGTCTCCAAAATAAACCCATTCTCCCGAAGACCTCGCGTAATCGGAACAATGTCTCACGAGGTACGTAACAAAATCTCAGATGCGCCTCGCAAGCTCATCTACCCGACCACTGTGGCGTCGCCAAAACTCCGCGCAGCCTAGGGCCGCCAGATTTTCATGGTCAGAGACGCCCACAGCCAACGGAATCAGGGCCTTGAAGGCCCGAGAATCAAATCCGTGGGGAGTGTCATCAGAAGAGAATCCTGCACGAAGGAAATCCCTCACCTGCTCAAAAGTCGTTACGTCGCGGGTAAACTCTCCCAATAACGCAAATATGTGATCCTCGACGAGCTCTGCTATGCGTTTGAGCGTATCAAATTTTCTATCACGAAGAGCCTCGACATCGGGAGGTACAAGACCAGTAGTATGAGCCTCTCGAATTCGCCACTTCAACTGAACAAGCGTGTTCTGGATAATTCGGTTTCGATCACTCTCTGAAAGATAAAGGTCCCTTGCCCTTGAATTTGTCAGCGTGGCCGACGGTGGCCTCATTTCCGCCCTGACGGGGCGGGTCTTCTGTCGGGTGAGGCTGCCGCGCGTCAGGGGAAGGCGGCAGGGTCGCTCGGCAGAAGAAGTTGGTCGCCGTGGGGCCGGACTGACAATTATCCTCTTCAAGGAAGACAAGTTGAGGGTCACCCTGATAGGGAAAATTAGCGAGGTCGGCAAGAGTTGGGCTGGCCTCAAGAGACCCCGGCGTGTCTGGGACACCCGGGGCTCTGTTCGATGGAGAAGGCTCCGCAACGTCTTGGCCGCTCGAAGCGGCGACTGGTGGGGCCGCCTTCACAGCGGGCTCAGCCTCGTCATCAGAAGAGCTGTTAATTTCCTTGGTAGGGGACACTTCTGCAACCTCGTGGGGCTCAGTACGCTGTGCGTCAACAGTATCCGAATCAACCTGCATCGGGCCACTCTGCAATGGCGTGTTATCCGCTCTGGCTGGGCCAGGCGGAGCACCCGCAGCAGGCTGCGACTCAGGTGTCGCATAATCCGCCATCGCTGAATCCTGTGGGCCAGCCGACGGGGGAGCGGGAGCTGAAACCACGGGGTCTGCCTTCGCGGCCTGGGCCGCATCTTGAACCTCGACGTCCATATCCTGATCAAAGTCAGGAAGTTCCGCTGCCGCGGCTGAGCCGGGCAGTGGCGCCGACGCCCCTCCAACCACGGCTGGGCCGGGTGGAGTTTTAGGTACATCTACTGCCGAGGCTGTGCTGGGCAGAAGTGGAAGCGCTTCCTCTACCGCCGCAGCTGAGCCGGACAAAGGCGCAGGAGGAGCAGGCACCATGTGCCCACCTATGATCACGCCGCTCTCAGTGCGAGGCTGTGAGCTCTCGCTTTTGGCGGCAATTTCAGGAATGGGAACGAAACTAGATATCGTCTTCTGGATATTGTCCAAAACGGTGGCTGCAAATTTCTTCCACGGACTCGAGTAATCACCTGGCTCATGCGCGTTCTTTTTCTGGGCAATCTTGTATATGCGCTTTGCGGCGTCAATTTCCACTTCCATTAGCTGCAAATTCTCAGGCTCCTCCTCGATCGATGGGCCCTGGGAAATGGCACGCCTCCACTGATTGAAGAAGCCGCGCTCATGCTTGAGCGCCCTGCGGGCGCGTTCTCCGACAAAGTGGTAATGTGAAACTTCTTTGATGGACCGTGCAATGCTTGATGCAGCGCCATCCCCCTCTGGAGCCGGGGATTCCTCTGACGAGGGATCTCCGTCCGGCTGGGGCAGGGGAGGGGCTGCAGGAGCGCCCAGTCCTTCGGCGCCTCCGGGGCGATCGGGGCCCCCATCCTCGGCAGTCTTGACTTCCACTTCAACGGTCTCATTCATTGCCGCAGGGCCCTCGGTCTTCGCCACTGGGCTATTCCCATGCCGCCTTGGGCGGGCGGGGGAGGCGCAGGAAAAGCCTTAAATTGTGACTGCTGAGGTGCAGCCTCGGGCGCAAAGTTGGCTTGCTGAAGCCTGAAGTCGGTGCGTGCTGGACGCCGAACAGTCCATCTCGCGCTCTTACAAACAGGCGGAGGCGAGGGAAAACGCGCGGCCGGCACGCTCGGAGGTGTTGGCCAAGTCTTAGGCTTTGCTTCCGTCGTTCCTGCGCCTGCCAGCTTGGCCGGCGGCTGTGCAACCGCAGGTGCTGCGCTAGCCGGCCTGGCCGGTGGCCGCTCCACTGTCGGCGCGGCGCTAGTCGACCGCGCTGTTGGGCGTTCGGCCCCACTAGCAGTGCCAGCCGGCTTGGCCGATGGCGGCTCCGCCATCGGAGCAGCGTTCTCCGGCTTAAATGGTGGCGGATCCTTCTTCGGCACGACCTTTCCCCTCTCATCCTGTGGCGGATCCTTCATCGGCGTAACGCTCGCCGGCTTGGCCGGCGGCGGCGCCATCTTTGGCATGGCGTCCGCCGGCCCAGCTGACAGCTGCGCCTCCCTCGGCGGAGGCGGAGGCACAACCGCGTTCGCGGCTGCGCCTGGCGGAAGAGGAGGCGCCACCTCAGCCGCGGCTGGGCCGGGCAGAGAATGGGGCACTCACTCCCTCGGCCTGCGGCGCAGGCCGCCCCACAGGGGGAAAATTCTCGGTTGCCAGTGAAAGCGAGGCGCCGGCTGGCTTGGCCGCTGGCGCCTGAGCGTGGACATCCATCAATGTTTTGTCTTTGGCCTTTCCTTCATTTTCTTTATGAACCCGAACAAGCGCCTTGGATTCTTCCGAGGCTTCATCTTTATGCAAAGGGTTGATCCTGGTCATGATGACTCCCTTGTCTTGAAGCCATGGCCAAATGTCGTCAAACTCTGGGCGATATTTCCGGTGTGGACCACGATCCTTTTGCCACTTGGTGGACCCCAAGTTTGGGGCCCGCTCTCCCTCTGCCTCGCGGACTTGGTCCGTGGCAGCAACTCTCTCATCGTCGCGATAATGCTCAACCCCGAAGTCTTGCTCCAGGGCCCAGTTTTTCTGGCGACATGCTGCAAGAGAGTGCAAGCCTGAGTGACATTCAGGGCCGCGGGCGTCCAATGGTACAAGCGAAGCTCACTTAACACCATCTGGGATGGGTCAAGTGTACAAAACTGCGGAGGCTTGCCCCTGATGCACATGGGCTTTGCATAGAAAATAATCTCCGCTGTTACCCAGATGCCATCTCCAAATGTCTCCTCTGCAACAGAATAAACAGTGCGCGTAGAGGAATCATCGACACAAGGGAAAGAATACACGCCCACGTTCCCCATTTTGATACTCCCGCCGTAGCGGGGATTCGATGGAAGCAACTGATGGCCCTCCAATACCGACTGGAGGGCGTTCACAGGCGTACCGTGGGACTGTCTGCTCCATCCTGAGGTCGCATCTAGGACCTCCTTAAGCTTCTCCGCCGTTACGAAGAAGGGCAAAGTGAGCTGTGTGCAGTGTATGTTTCCCGCCCTGCGGGTCTTGGTCGACAACTTCGCACGGCCCAGGCGACCAGCAACTGCGGCCTCGGGGCCCTCGCATGATCGATCGGCCTTATTTACAAAGAACCGTGCCCAGTTGGGAACCATATAAGAAGGATCCAAGAGAGGGGTCTTCGTGCTTGTCTGCAGCATCTGATGACCCAACCAAGCTTCTCCTGTGGCATGAATCTGGATAGTCTTGACCTCTCTGCTGCGGGGCGGGTCCTCTCCGGCCGCCACCCGTGCAACGCGGTCCTCCTCCCCTGGGTAGCCATTCATCGGCATCATGGGCCTTGTAAGGTTGCCGCTCTTCACAGTGAACGGTCGGAAGAAATCGAAATGCTGTGGGTCCGTGCTCGATGAATCACGATAGGGCAATCTCATAATGGCCTGATACAACTGGTGCACGGGCCAGTCGGTCTCCCAATCGGCATTGCTGTTGGGATCACCGCCGGCTCTGAGGCGCTCGGGGAATTCCTTTCCGCTGAGCTTGCCTCCCACGCTGGCCGGGCATTTCTTGCGGATCGCCTCCTCCGCCGCTTCGCCGGGCGTCTTGGCGGCCTGTGCGCAAGTCACAGGGGCAAGTACGGGCTCGCGGGGCGGCTGGGCCGCCCGCTCTGCAGTAACCTTACCCGAAGCGGCTGGGCCGCTGGGTTTGGCAATAGGCGCTATCTTCGACAGCTCCTCTAACGCAGGGCGCATGTATTGATCGTTTTCCACTCCCTCCGTAGACAATCGGAGGCGTTCCCCTTTCGGGGGCATGCCTGGACAAAAGGGGAAACATCGTGGCAAGAAATATCGATGACCCCGCCACTCAGAAAACTCCTCATGCGCGTTTCCTCGTCTGAGAAAATCGATGAATTTGTCAGAGAGCTTGGAATGAATGGCTCCGTCCCCTGATCCGTCTTGGACGGCAGGGAACTTCGCGGGGCTCAAAGGTGTCCGGAACGGACGAGTGTTGAACACGGACTTGGGCACGTTGTTCTCAGTGGGGCTCCGCTCTTGCCAAGGCTGACCAGCTCTTTGAAGGTCGCCTCCTCGGCCGTGCGCCCGTCGTCTCGTCTCTTCGTCGATGGATTGCCTCCCGGAACGGCTGGGCCGCCGGAGAGTTGGCAAAAGAACAAGGCAGCAAGCCTCGCAGCCTTTAACATATGCTCTGTGAACATCTCGGCCGCCTTGCAGCTCACCGTTCGTCCGTCTCTGTCTATCTGGCAATTGCTATGGCCTGACAGAAAATGGTAAGAGTCACTGGCGGGGTGCCGCATCTTGCGGTAAAGGCATGCACCGTCAAGAATCATGATGCGCGGGCATATCCCCGCGGCCTTGTAGTCCTCAATCCGACGATTCATCTGAGCGCGGACAAGGGTGGCCACGTCGTCCCACATAGGGTCAACATCGCAACCTCCATCCGGAGACTGCCAACACCTGTGGTCTCCTCCAATGTACAAAATCTCGATCGCACCATCAGGCGAACGCTTAACCGCGTCGTCTATGATGCGGTCAGGTGCCTCGAGCATCACTCGGAGGGCTCCAGCGAGAAGCCGCGGGCCCTCGTCCCGCTTCCCTTCAACGCGAACGCCGAGCAAATTATATGTCGACTGATCGGCAATATCATTAAAGGACCAGAAGACAAACCTCACTGGAGCATGGACCCCTTTTCACGTAATGCTGATGCCCGGGGCCCGACCAATTGTGCGACTGGGCGGCTTCCTGAAGGTCGGGGCCTTTGCAGCCGCCCGTAACTTTAGCGGACATGCCATGAACAAATTCGTTCATGATATGTTGGACATGATGGCTTGACGTGGCGCTCTTTCCGGCCGCCGTTTTGAACGAGACTATAGAATCAGAAACGAGATGAACAGAGCAAGGCCAACATTTGTACTTCTTGCTGAACTGCATCATGCACAAAGGGTGGAACAAATCCGTGGGAGGCCGTCCGGTCGCCATCATGGCCGCTATGTCCTCGCCAACAAATGGAACCCATGAGTGCCCATTCTGGCGGGCAACCTGGGTTATGGCCTGGCACTTTTTTGAAATGACAAATTGCCCGTCCAGGCCTTCGACCGAGGATCAGTCATCTCAACATAAAGCTGAATAATCTCGGGCACGCGAACCTCCCACTCGCGCGTGGGCAGTTTGACGCCCTCGGCGAACTCACCCTTGTGCCAATGGTAGTCAAGGACGTTCCAGGCACCACGCCCAAGGTAGGGCGGGCCCTTTCCTTCGTCATCGACTTCCATTGGCCCCGGGACAGGGGGCCCACCTCCGCCACCGCCCCCAGGGGGGCCCCCGGAGGGCGGAGGGTTCCCTGTGGGAGAGCCACCTGAGCTTGACGGGGCCCCTCCACCACCGGCTGGGCCGGGGGGGGGGGCCACCGGCTGGCCGGGCGGGGCAGCTGGACTTGAGGCCGACCCAGCGGATGGCCCGCCGGCCGCCTGCCGTCCAGCTCCTCGATTGTCGAAAGGCTTCGGTGGCATAGAGCCAACCGATGGGGGCGACATCGCAATGTTCGCTTGATCACTGACCGAGCCGACTGAGTCGGCCGGCAGCTCCGCTCTCAAGCTTGGCCTTTTCGGCGCCTTGACCGGATCCTCCTCTTTTTCTTTGGAAGGCCCCTCTGGGGGCGCCCCAGGGTCTGGCTGCTCAAGATCTGCGGGCGCAAGTGGCTTTTCGCCAGCAGCGACTGGGTCGTGCTGCTCAGCCTCGGCCTCAGTAACTGGCAGAGCGCGTGGCTTCTTATTCGAAACAACACTCCCTCCAAGACCAGCGCTTGCGAGCCATGCTTTGAAGTCGTAGGGGCGCGAGCGCCAAGGAGTCGCCGTGCGCCAGGCCACAGCCTGCTCGGGAGAAGACAGGAAATATCTGGCTCTGGCTGACTCGGCGAGAGCCTCCTCGACCACACGCACTGGCATGTAGAGGCGGCCCTGAACAACAGGCAGGGCAAACATTGTACCCCATCCGCCCCCAGCGGCTTGGCCGCGGGGCGGGGCGTGCATGGAGGGGCCCCAAATGTTCAACCGGACAATAAGAGAGCCCGTCTTATTGTCCACCACTGGGACACTAACGAAGTCACCGAATCTCGTCACGCGCCGCTTGGCTGGGCCAACGGTGGGACCTACGACCTCTCCCTTCTGGAGAGTCCCGGCGCTCTCGTGTATAACTTGCAAACCATTTTCGTGACTTCATCAGGGTATGGCTGAAAATAGATACCCTCAGGAATCTGCTCGACCTCAAGAGGAACGCCATCGAAACGGCACGTGTCTTTTCTATCGAATGTCGTCCAATGCGTGACCCACGGGTCCTGCGAGACACGAGAAAACAGACGCTCAAAGATTGTCTGTGAGTTGACGGCTAAGTCTTCCTTTAACGCGGCAACGACTTGGTCGTCCCGCGAATGCAAGATATCGCGCCGCCGCATCGTGTAGCGCCAGCTCCACCCCTTTTTGCGCAGGAGCGAAGCGTCCGTTGCATGGCTAGGTCTCGACCACTCAGTCTTGCCGGGCCAACAAAGAAAAAACAGTTTGCTCATCGTGGGCACTGTGTTTCCCGCGAGATGAGACGGCTGTCCTCTTGGCAGGCTTGCCGTCGTCAGCAAGAGCAGGAGTAGCTCTCTTGCGAGCTGCAATCTCCGCTGCGCGAACTTCAACGCCGCCCTCCATCTCGATGTCCACATCCATCATAACATCGCTGGGGCTAAAAGGATCAGGCATCATCCCAACCGGCTGGGCCGACGGGATAGCGCCCCCACTCGGCCGGGCCGATGGGGGCGCCTCTTTATCCGCTTTGGGAGGGGCCTGTCCTTTTGATCCAGCTAGGGCTCCGTCGCCATCGGGCAAGTCCGAGGCGGGGTCGCACATGGGATCATCCGAGCAAACCGATGTCACATCCTCCCCCGACGGCTGGGCCGCTGGAATATCCGGCGGTTGACACATGGGTTCGGCCAATGACCAATCGGGCGCGCGGGGGCCGCGGCAGGCGGGGCCCGCGCAGCCGCAGCGAGGCGGCGGCGCGGTCCGAGGGGGGGCCGGCCGGCGGGTGGCCCGCGCAAGCTCTGGAGACAAAACGGCAGCGGCACACGTGGAATTAGAAGAGGAGACAGAATGATGACGAGATGACAACATGCGCTCAGCAGCACGAGCAACAGCGATGCGGACTTGCTGGGCAAAAGCATGAATATAATCTTCTGCTGACTTACAATCCTTGCCTCTGGCCTCAACATGCTCATGCGTGCCGTCACATCTGCGCTCGAGTCCCTCAATTACGTCGTGAGATGTAGATGCAATCGTCCAGGGCTTTTCCATGAAATTTCCCTGTCCCTCAAACCATACGCACACCCATGCGTCGCCGCTTTGACAAAACCTAGCTCTCTCATGAACTCTTTCACCTAGGGGTCCCTCCGATAATTGCACTGAGTAGGCCACTCAAGACAAACTGCACCCCCCGCTTTGTGCACAGCACGGGCAATCTCGCGGAAGTTCCAAAACAGAAATCTGAGGTCGGTCCTAATACCCCGAAGCCTGCGCATCGCTCTATGAATGCCAGTGCGAAAATAGTGGGCTGCATTCACGCATTGCCAGGGGGAACCGCCCGTACAGGGCATTGAGCCCCATAGAACTATGTGTTGTCCTCTGAACTTCTTAATGTCCTTCAGGGCCAATATTTTCATTTATCGGTTCCCATATCCTCCTTCTCCGTATACCGTATCACCTTACAAGAACAATCAACGAAATTCCTGGGGTTACCAATCCTGCTCTCAGGGCCACAACAATATTCTAATAAGAATCGATCCCCGGTCCACTGGGTGGCCGGAGCGCAATCGTCCCGGATCCAGAACTCTGTTCAGCCGGTCCATCTACTTGGATGATAATCGCCATCGCTGGGATCGCCGTTCGGATTCTGCTCAAAGGGGTGATGATACTTTACATCTTCATCACGCCAGTTATCCGCACGGTCAATAGTTAAACCATGGCGGGCGTTGATCGCATACGTACGACGCTGATCAGCTAGTCTGTCTGGGTCAACTGGGCAATCTGTATTCACGAGTGTGAACGTGACAAGTCTCGGAACGAAGTGCCAACGTCTAAGGCTCTTTCCGTGTTGTGTCCAGTGATCCTTCTTATTCTGAAAGCTAGCAGCAGCAGGAGGAAGGCGAGGAAGAAGAAGGTTGTAACCAAGCGTGTCTTCTTCTTGCTCGGTGTTAACTGGCTCGGGCTGCGACTGCTCATCACATTTCATTCTTGACAGATCCGATGTATCAGACTCACTTTCACTCTCAGCTAGGTCAAACATCGCTCACATTCCAACCTCCTCCTTTGACCTGGGTTTATCGGGGCTTCTCCTGGAACCTTCTCTCTTCGTAACAAGAGTAATTGTACTCGCTGCCACGGCTTGGCCGGATGCGTTTGCCACCGCGGCTTGGCTCTTCGTAACGGGAGTAATTGCACTCGCTGCCACGGCTTGGCCGGGCGCGTTTGCCACCGCGGCTTGGCCGGGGGCGTCGTCGGTGGCAGCCGGGCGCTCGGCGCCGTTCGGTGCCGCTGGAATATTTATTGGTTTGGGGGGATGCACAGCGGGCTTACCCTTGTTGAGACGCTTCTTCTTCTCATTCATCTTTTTACTGGGTGCAACAGCTCCTCTCCGCAAGGCCGAACTCGGACTTCAACGGGGCTTGGGAATCCCCCCGGGCCTCAGGGGGGGGGGCCGTCTGAAAACATCGAATCCAAATAATCTCGGTACCGCTGGGCGGTCCAGAACTTGGGAGTCACTACGTTGACAAGAATTATATTACCTTAACCCAGGCCAAAGGGTCTATGAATCTCTTCGTTCCAATGTCGGCAGCCTCATTTTGTGTCCGTTCGTGCTGAAGTTCCACGATGCCTCGGGAAAACTGTTCAGATACTGCGGCAGCGTCGATGCGATGAGCGCACGGGAGGTGCATAAGCTTCACGGGCCCTCCTGCTTTAATGACCTGGCAAATTGCCTGGCTATCTTCTAAGAAAAGGCAGCGCATTTGTCTTCCAAGCAATATTTCCCAGAAAGCGGAAGAGCTGCAAGCAGCTCTTTTCGCAGGGCAAGGTCGGCAGCCACAATCTCAGCCTCAAGGGTGCTGCGGGGAACGCATGTCTCTCGCTGAGATCCCATAGACTGCCCTGCTCTGGTGTATGGGCCCCAAATCGCTTGATAACTGGCACTCGTGCTCCTGTGTGTTCGGATGTCACTGGCCAGATCCGCATCGGAGTATTGCTTCAACAAGACATCCTCCATTCTATCTCCTACCCATGAAAACATGCGGTAGTGAGAAACACATTTGATATAACAAATGAGGCGGGAAATATCAATGTCTTGCTGCTCTGTCCATTTGGTAATGCAACTCGCTATGTGACAAACGGCGCGGAGAAGGTCATACCGAGTCATTCTTGCACCGTATAGGATCTTCATCAAGACTTTCGCCGCAATTGGCTGGAGGACGCCCAACTGGGGCGGCGGCTCCGGATCGTTGGGGCTGGCTGCTGCGGCACCGAGGCCGTGCGCGACGACCTCTTGGTCAAGGGGCCCAACGTCAACGCTGATGTTCATGGCTGACGCTATGGCCTCCTCCGCAGGAGGGCAAACTTCGCCTCGAGGCCCGCCTTGGCCGTCCTCGAGGTCGGCAAGTTCGGGGCCAAAACTAGTGCCTGCAGCAGGATACGTAGCTGGGTTAGTATCTGTGCGTTGGGCATATACTGTAACACAGGATTCGAAGAATTCAGTCATGTCGTACTCTATGACTCTGGCCTGTTTGGGTTCTCTAGGTTTGTATGGCTCAGGCGGCTGGGCCGCTGAGTCACCCCCCGTTTCCTCCTCGTCACTCTCGTCTGGGACGGATGCGTTCTTCTTAACTTTAGGAGGCGGCGGGTCCAGAATCGTGGGCAGCTCACCTTGCCACTCGACAAGCTGCGTGGATAGCCGGTGCTCGCATCCTACACATCGTCCGACCGCTGTCGGGGGGTCTATCTCTATACCTTTGGGGCAATAAGGAGATGGGGATTGCGACAGCTTCCATCCTTGGGCTGGCTTGTCGGCAGGGCCTGCCAGCTTGAAATCATCCACGTAGATGATCAAGAAGAGTTTCAAGCCTGTGTGAAAATTATCCTGGCGAAAGACCCAACCATAAGCAATTGTTGGTAACGCGTTGTGGGTGCCGCTTTCGGTGGGGCTCCATATGGGGCCACGAAGCGCTGCCTTGGATGGGGGAACCGCATGCGGACTGCGCCGCCGGGGCGGGCCTTCGGTGGAGCTCCCTATGGGGCTACGAAACGCTGCCCTGGGTGGGGGAACCGCATGCGAACTGCGCCACTGGGGCCTTCGGTGGAGCTCCCTATGGTGCCACGAAACGCTGCCCTGGGTGGGGGAAGCGCATGCGAACTGCGCCACGGGGGCTTTCGGTGGAGCTCCCCATGGGGCCACGAAGCGCTGCCCTGGGTGGGGGAACCGCATGCGAGAGCAGCCACTGGGGCCTCCGGTGGAGCTCCCTATGGGGCCACGAAACGCTGCCCTGGGTGGGGGAACCGCATGCGAGAGCCCCACTGGGGCCTTCGGTGGAGCTCCCTATGGGGCCACGAAACGCTGCCCTGGGTGGGGGAACCGCATGCGAACACCCCCACTGGGGCCTTCGGTGGAGCTCCCTATGGGGCCACGAAACGCTGCCCTGGGTGGGGGAACCGCATGCGAACACCCCCACTGGGGCCTTCGGTGGAGCTCCCTATGGGGCTACGAAACGCTGCCCTGGGTGGGGGAACCGCATGCGAACACCCCCACTGGGGCCTTCGGTGGAGCTCCCTATGGGGCCACGAAACGCTGCCCTGGGTGGGGGAACCGCATGCGAACACCCCCACTGGGGCCTTCGGTGGAGCTCCCTATGGGGCTACGAAACGCTGCCCTGGGTGGGGGAACCGCATGCGAACACCCCCACTGGGGCCTTCGGTGGAGCTCCCTATGGGGCCACGAAACGCTGCCCTGGGTGGGGGAACCGCATGCGAACACCCCCACTGGGGCCTTCGGTGGAGCTCCCTATGGGGCTACGAAACGCTGCCCTGGGTGGGGGAACCGCATGCGAACACCCCCACTGGGGCCTTCGGTGGAGCTCCCTATGGGGCCACGAAACGCTGCCCTGGGTGGGGGAACCGCATGCGAACACCCCCACTGGGGCCTTCGGTGGAGCTCCCTATGGGGCCACGAAACGCTGCCCTGGGTGGGGGAACCGCATGCGAACACCCCCACTGGGGCCTTCGGTGGAGCTCCCTATGGGGCTACGAAACGCTGCCCTGGGGGGGAACCGCATGCGGGGGCCTTCGGTGGAGCTCCCTATGGGGCCGAAACGCTGCCCTGGGTGGGGGAACCGCATGCGAACACCCCCACTGGGGCCTTCGGTGGAGCTCCCTATGGGGCCACGAAACGCTGCCCTGGGTGGGGGAACCGCATGCGAACACCCCCACTGGGGCCTTCGGTGGAGCTCCCTATGGGGCTACGAAACGCTGCCCTGGGTGGGGGAACCGCATGCGAACACCCCCACTGGGGCCTTCGGTGGAGCTCCCTATGGGGCCACGAAACGCTGCCCTGGGTGGGGGAACCGCATGCGAACACCCCCACTGGGGCCTTCGGTGGAGCTCCCTATGGGGCTACGAAACGCTGCCCTGGGTGGGGGAACCGCATGCGAACACCCCCACTGGGGCCTTCGGTGGAGCTCCCTATGGGGCCACGAAACGCTGCCCTGGGTGGGGGAACCGCATGCGAACACCCCCACTGGGGCCTTCGGTGGAGCTCCCTATGGGGCTACGAAACGCTGCCCTGGGTGGGGGAACCGCATGCGAACACCCCCACTGGGGCCTTCGGTGGAGCTCCCTATGGGGCCACGAAACGCTGCCCTGGGTGGGGGAACCGCATGCGAACACCCCCACTGGGGCCTTCGGTGGAGCTCCCTATGGGGCTACGAAGCGCTGCCCTGGGTGGGTGAAACGCAGGGACGAGGGGGAGGAGGGAGGAGGAGGGGGAGGAGGAGGAGGAGAGGACGCGGGCACCGTCTCTTCAAAACGAGGACCCAACACCACAGGATGGTTGGGAAAAAAACATCTGCGCCATGGGCTGCATTTGATAAAACCGTTGGCCGTAACGTGCCCCTCGCAATGTTGCCCCCAATACCCCCCTGAATCAGGGTGTCCGTACAAGGATAAAATCAATGGGCATACGGGATTGCGCATATGCGACCAGGACTCAGGCCACTCATCGCGGGGCAAAAACACCCATGTCGGGGTGCCACCCAGATTTGACTGAGTGTAGGCCTGACGGGCGTCGGCTTGTTCAATACTATGACCTTCAAGAGCACGTAGGGTGTCAGCTGCTTTGCTAGCCTGCATTGTAGCAGGGCTGCTGGAAAGTTCCTGAAACAAAGCCACCTATTTATTCTGATCTCTCACGCTGGAGCCGTCGAAGACGACCCGACCTTTATATTGGCGGCCCTTGTGCCCTAGCGGCAGCTCGGAATTCCTTTCGACAAGTATCGCGAACAGACGACCAAAGTGAGCAGTCCTCCCTTTGAGTTCTGCAACAACATCAGCATCTTCCTTGACGCCTGTCTCGTCCCATGTGCCTATTTCTCGCAATCGGTCCCACTCTTTCCTCAAAGCGGCCTTGGCATCTTGGTTAGCCTGGGCTTCGACTTTGGAAATCGATCGCGCTACAGCGGCATCGATCCGAGTCTGTCGCCATTCATTGGGGAGTTGAAAGGGCTCTTCAACGACTGAGATATCTCTCTCTCTCTCTCTCTCTCTCTCTCTCTCAGTAGAAGGCTTGTACAGGTAATCCAAATCAAATCTTTCATTTTCGCGGTGACCGGGCATTGGGGCCGAGCTATGCTGTCGCGGCATCCGAGGCACGCTTCGCCGCGACGCGGCGGCCGCCGGACTCGAGGTCTGGCTTGCCTCTTGTGTCACCTCAGATTCCGCATCAGATAATGGACCCCTACCGACTTGGCCGGAGGGATCCCCATCACGTGCGATAGCACCACCGTGCCAAGTCTGCTTCCACCAAACGGCCTCATCATCCGAAAAGCAATCGTCTGAGTCTTCTTCCACGGAGGAGTCGGTGGCCACAGCTGCGGCTTGGCCGCCCTGTGCCGCCTGTCGCCGAAATCGCTCAACGACCCATGGAGCGGCTCTCCTTGCCTTTGGGCGTGTCGCAAGATAAGCAGTATCCCCCTCAGATAGTGGACGAGCCGCGGCTGGCTTGGCCGCCGCGGGCTCGGTTGGAGTCGCTGGAACTTCCACGTCCAAGCCTATATCGCGCAAGAGGGCAAGACAAGGGCCAGGGTCGTCAATACCAAAGAACCCTCTCTTTTCGGCCTTGTATTGCTCAACGGCCGCTCGGCGCTGGGCCTGATTCACGTTGAACCAGCGCCCAGGATGAATGCCGGGATTGGTGGATTCGGGCAATTTCTTTAGCCATTGGGCACCGCGCTTTGGATCTGGGTCTGTAACCCACACTCGAGTCACGGGAACATAATCGGGATCGTAATAAAATGCAACTCGTATGCTGCATGTTTTTGCGACGACCTGTCAATGGAAGCTTTTGTGTTAGCTCATCTTTCGTTAGACCAACGACAGTGCGCCGACCCTCGTAGTATTCCATCGTATCAAGGTTCTGAGTCGTGCGAGCAAAGAGCTGCCCTTTCCCGGGAACACTTTCGCGCGGCTTGGCCGCCGAAAAGTTAGATTGTCGATCCAAACGGTACTCAATATGAGATCTTGATCTTCATCTGGGCGAGAGTCTCGCTGCGGGCCCCGACCTTCAATGACCGCAGGCTCGTCGTCCACACACAACCCCCCCGGACTGTCGTCATCGTCGAAATCGGCCTCGGGGTCCTCGCCTCCTCGGGGAAGCGGCGGCGTAATCACGGCGGGGTCCTCTGCGCAAAACGGATGGACCGGTTGCGCTCCTGCCCCCTGCCCCGAACCGTCTGGGGCGGCCGCGGCTTCGCCAGCGGGGGGGATCGTAGCGGAGCGCGCTTCAGTCATCGCCTTCTCGTACGCTTTCCTCATGGGAAACTGTGGCGATTGGTCATCAGCAGTGCTACCTAGGATGCTGCTATAGACTTGATCGGACTTCTCAATGGCGGGTCGCTTGCCGTCGGGCGTGCGCCCTGATTCCATGTTAAGGCCGTCTAGCTGTCTAAGCGGAACTACATAGCTCTCTGGACCAACCATACCCCCCGCTTTGTGTACATACCCTAGGTATAACCCAGGAATCATTGCACCACCGGTCTCGGCGGTCCGAAATCTCGACTCTGGCGGGGGCACGTGACGCACAAGGGGCCCGAAGGGAAGAAGCGGTGCCTCAAACTGATGTCCAAAGCGACGCTCCCAACTAGACTTCCCCTCTTCAGGGGTCCTGGCGTTGTAGCAGAGACAAAATTATCTGACGGCATACCTCCAGTATGGCGGTGGAAGACCGGCCTGCATAAGAAGAGCCTGGGTCCCCATCTGTGCCACGCCGTTTGCACGTTCAGCTACAGCGTGTTGCTTCTTGTTTCCTGGGATGGTAGGATCATGGGCAATTCTTGAGCTCGTAACATGCCCTTGCGCACCATCTGCACAACAATATTCTGACGTCTCTCCCGGGGTTTTAAGGTTTATTAAGAAGTTAAAAATGTGAACCGCAGACTTGTCGTGTACACCCTGAGCGGCGAGAAAATCAGTTGCTCGGTCGCGAAAAGTCACACGCGCGGTCTCGTCGTGGAGCCCCCGCGAGAGTTCATCCATCGCAAACCAATGATCCATCGTCGTCAGGTGTCCAAACGAAGTGGGGTTAGCGTATGGGCGGGGAACCTTCAGCCCTTTGTTGCGCGCTTTGCGCTGCTGTCGTCTGAGAGCTTTGGCCCATTTGCATACTGAACAATATGGGTTCTTGGGAGTATGAGTTAGGAGATGCGCGAAGGAGGCTGCGGCCTTCTAAAGTTGCTCGGCAAGGGAACCCGACACCGCAACCTCTGCATCATCAGGGTCTGGATCTGACGGTGCGTCGATGTCGACTAGGTCGACGCCGTCAGCGTCTCCAACTTCACCCTCCTCGGGCCCGGGGCCGCGTCGCACGCGTCGGAGTCCAACCCATGGTCCATGTCGTAGGGAAGGTATCCTGAGACCCCGTACCAGTAAGGGCTCTTATATGCGGCTGCGCAGGCCACGGCTTGGCCGGGCTGATCGTCGGCCCCACCGACGGCTTGGCCGTGGCAGGGCAAAGTCAAGAGACATTTGGAGGCAGCGATGCCGGTAGGTGTCCGAATCCAACCGCATTCGCTAGCCTCGCGAGGCGAAAGGAAGAAATAAGGAATGGTATCCGCAGAGTCCAACGAGGACGGAAAAACGGGCGCGAACTCAGCCGGCCGTCCATCAACATAGCTGTGGTTTCCAATCAATGCATGTGTATGTAAGTCTATGGTTGCGCGAGTCTGAACAGCATGGGGCGGAGGTCCTCCCGCAGATTCCACATCGTCCAGAAATGCCTTGGCGCCTGGCGTCACCCAACACCACCGCTCGGAAGTTTCACCCTCCCCAGCGGCAACCGCGCACAGCCACTGACCCAGCGCCTCTTTGCCTGAAAGGGTCAAGTACGGGATCTTGCCCTCAACGATCAGGTCCACTATTTGACCGTTGGGCAACAGAAGGTCGGGCCTTCGGCCTGCTGGCCAGAAGAAACTAAAGCCGTGATCCATGCACCGCTCTCCTACCGAGATCGCGCACGGAGCTTCCGGCAAGACCAATGCGTTAAAACTACCACCCTTAAATTTGGGGCATGCGATGCGAACTGAACCGAGGGTTTTTGACTCTCCCCCGGCAGTATTCAGAGCGATCGATTGCGGAAGCTTTCGAATCAATATCATTGCACCTGCACTTTAAATATATCTTTTCGCTATGATGTTATACCCACACCCCACATCAATGATAAAGCTCAGCGCTCCAAGATATGCAGCATCTTTGTCTGTGCATCCCGCAGCGGCTGTGCCGTGTGGGCCCACTTCCCCCTCCTCGGTCCTCAACCAAAGGTGCCAGACGTCATCTTGTAGGTCTGATGCCTTGATTAGGGCCTCCGCCGCAGATGCTCTCCACTGGGTGGACAACTGCTGGCGCGCATCATCTGGGAACCTCCACCTGTCTTCGTCACTTGAGGGCAACTCTTCTAGGTCGTGGCTACGCGCCTTCCTACAAGTGATGGCGGGTTCCGCAGTCGAGGGGTGGAATCGGACGCGGAATCTGCACCGACCCTTTGTCTGAGATCGAATGCAGCTCTTGCTGGGGGGTGTCACTCCAATACATCTTGATAGCGTCCCGAGAAAGAGGGTGCAGGACATTGGCAATAATAATTGCGAGACTCTCAACTTGCCCCCTGCGTTCTTGGAGGGGCTCTCCACTGGAAGAGTGTTTGTCAACTCCTCTGCTTGTAATTATAGAGGCCTTTGGAAAATGAGGGCCGGCCTGCTTCTGCCCAAGAAGGCCCCGAACTAACGGAGCGGGGCACGCTAACGCGCACAGGCTGACTGGATCAGTGGTCACATTCCTGCCCCCCCGCATTCGGCTTGACCGACGCGGGCGTCGCCGCGTCCGTCTAGCGAGGAAGGCAAAACATATTATCCTTAACGCAATTATTCCAAGCAGCCCGTCTGCACTGGCGGCGTGGCCGCCAGTGCCGAGCCAGTGTCGCGGATGGTTGGGCGTGGTCTGAGCGAACCAGCAGTCTCCTTGAAAGAACGACAGATCTTATCCTTGCTTTTGCCTTTGCCTTTGCCTTTGTCTCCATCACTCCTGCGTCTCTCCGAACTAGAGCTGGCGGCCCTAGAACCGCCGCCCCCCGCGGATGAAGGGGCATTGGCAGCAGCGGCATTGGCTAGTTTCACAGTGCGCTCATGCCCCAGAGTCTTGCCCGCGTTAAGCTTGGCTGGTTCATACTTGTCACGCTTGAGCATTTCTGCGTCGGTCAAGGCTCTGCGTTGCCTGTAGAAACCGCCCGGGGGCCCACGGCAGTTCTTAGGATCACGTGAGCAAGGGTAACACGGCAACGTGCTCTGTTTTTCGCGCGAACGATCGGATTGGCTCCTAGTCCGCTGCTGTGCGCCTTTCCCACGGCCACCCGCTGGGGTCTCTCTTCTAATTCTGGGCGCCAAATTCCATACGATTGATCTGTTGAAAGAAGTGAGTGTGATGAATCGAAAGATTGCGATTCTTACGAAGTTGGTTCAATTTCTCCATCAAGTTAGTGGCGATCATAGTGTCGAGGCGTCGGAAGCGACCCGGGTCTCTAAGCTGTTCTTTAGCCGCAGAGGGGTCCATGGCTTCCATGATCCAAAGCTGTGCTTCCTGAACCTCAGGAGACGATCCAGCCGCAGCACGGACTGCATGCATCTGCCACTCCCGTATGTTTGTAACATCGGGAATGCCCATCAGATCGACTTTCTGGTTGTTCCCAACCTGTCGCCACTGATCCAGAGGGGTACTCTCGTCAAGACCTCCCGGGCCATTAGGCCCGCCTGGGCCCTGAGGCCCGCCACGGCCGCCTCCACCGCCTGAGGATCCAGCACCACCTGGACTCCCTGGAGGCGGCTTCTCTGACTGGTCTCGGACGGCATGGGCGAGTGCTGACAAGATCTCGGCACTTGGTGCGGTACTATGATCATCCCCATCATTGCTCTGCCCTGCCCCGCCAAGCGGCATGGCCGCTGGCGTATAATCCTTACCTCCACCAGGCGGCCGGGCCGTTGGTGGCCTCGCTGGTCCCGCCTCGGTGAAAGGATGATAGTTAACAAGGGTCATATCATCAACGACACCTGTCAACTCAGTATTGATGGGTACATTGTTCCCGGAGATGCCAGGCTTGGCCGGACCTTCGGTGGCAGGGCCAAGGGCAGCGAAATGGTTCTGCATGACTGGCCTTACGGGAGTCTCCTGTGACAGCTGGGGCATATCGAACTGATGGAACCTGGGCAACTTGCCCAACGCTTTCTGGATAAATTGGAAGGATTCCATACCCATAATTCTCGTCATGTCTTTAGCCCTTTCATTCAAGGCCGCCTCACGGTCAGCTGCTTGCAATTGAGACCGCGAATTTTGCTCTTTCTCTTTCAAGGATTCAGTGATGGCAGCCTTGAGCTCCATCACTTCTTTCTCTCATGCAGCTGCGCGTGCCAGCGCTTCATCTTTCTCACGTAGGTAGGCAGCTGACCTTTCTGAGCTCATTCGAAGCTGTTCCTCAGCTTGCTCCTTCATCCTTTGCATATTACACTTGTCAGCGTAAATAGCATCAAGGAGCTTCTGCTGTTGTGCCCGGAAGTTGGGATCAGCGCAATGTCGCTTCCATTGCTCATCCCACTCCGCCTGTTCCACGGGCAGGCTCTTTCGTTGAGTGCAAGCGACGCAACGCCTCGTGCTCGTGTCAAAGTGGCTCTAACAACCTGGCGATCCGCAAGTGGCGCATGATCCGACCTTCGGATTCGAGCAGATTGAACAATTTTCGTCAGTGCCCCCTCTCGCGGGCTGAATCTGCTGGGCAGCTTTTACCCGCGACATTGGAGGCATCCCGCCATCTAGGGGCGCCGAGCCAGGCTGGGCCTGCGACGACGTTGCACCAGACGGCTGGGCCGCCGGTGATGGTCGTCTGCTCGCCCCTGCCGGCTTGGCCGGTAGGCGCGCTTCGTCACCTAATTGCATCCGCCGAAGCGATGCCCTAGCATGTTCATGCGACTCGAGCTCTTCTCGATACGGATTATTCTGATCAACTACCGTCGCAGCTATAATCTGTGCACTGGCCACTTCTAGCCTGGCAGCACAAAGTTGGTCTTGGAGCTCCTGTCTATCATGTTCTGCCTTGGTTATCGCGGCCCTCTCCACGTTTATTCTCGCCGCCGCTGCAGCGGCGCAGGCGGACTTGGTATCTGCAGATAGACTGTTTGCCGCCAGGGCGGCCTGTCGTTCAGAAGATAACGTCTCAACAATCCTGTTATCGGATTCTTCCGCGCGCTGCTGGGCAGCCGCGGTCTGATAGGACATTTGTTCCATCAGCTCTTGTTCCCGCCGACTCGCAGCTTGGGCCTGGGCGATTCTGTCAGCCTCGAGCCTCTTCTGAACATCGGCAATAACTGCATTCATTTACTCTCGATTCAGTCGGGCCTGTTCGGCCCTCTGGGCTTCTAAAACCATGGTTTCTTGCTGTCTCTTAACCTCCGTGGTTCTGGCCTGATCCTGCATGGCTTGGATGAAGAGGCATTGGCAGTTACGTTCTTCCATCTGAAAGCAATCCTCACACAACCATTGATTGCCGCAGTTGGGACACACATCAGAACAGTACCCACACACTGGGCGCTTACAAGGTCCCCCCTGTTTGCGAGCCTCCCTCGGGCAGATGTTCTCCGCCTGGGGCGGGCAATTAGGGCCTGGATTCCAGCACGCCTCGCGCGTGGAAATGTCACTGTTGCTCCTCGAAGTTGATCGGGCACCAGATCGCGGGATCTTGGGCCTTCCCCTGCTCGAAGCAGACGATCGAAGGCGAACGCGTGCGCTCTCCGGTGGCTTGGCCACCTCTCGAAGCGCCTCATCCCCTTCATCCTGTTCAACCAACTCTGGGAGTGAGGCTGGGGGATCAAACATATCATCATCCTCAACTACCGCGGGCGCTGATGGCCGCCAATCGCCTGGGGCGACGGCAGTCCGGTAGAACCCCTCCTGAAGCGGGGAAGCATTCAAATCATAATGTTCGTTCCTATGCTTCTTATGTTGAGGAGCTGGCGTTCGACCCGCGGTCTCCCGGTCATGCTTTACATGAAGTTGGGAACTCATTTCAACCTCTGCCGCCTGGGGCGGTACTTCAGCGATTGGGAGAATGGGGGGCGGCATCGATGTTCCCCATGGCTCATGCACCGCAGGGACCTCGCGGTCTAGGTCGCTGATCGTGGTGTCTAGATCTGGTTCCGCAAGTGCCTCCCCAAGAGCTTCCAGGTGATCGTAGTCAACGGTCTCCTGTCCTGGGGATGACCGTCTCATCATAGCTCATTCCAGTTGCGACTTGGTCGCGGGTTTCGGCTGATAACCAGTCTTTCCTCTGGGAATCGGGGTAAGATGCCAAAGGAATTAAGGTCTCATGTTTACTACGCTCAGTGGTAGAGGATATGGAATGAGACATCGATGAAACAACATGTTGCCCGTTAAGCAACTGTACTCAAGTATAGGAAGGGAGGAGGCCGGCCGGCCGACGCCTGGACGCGGGCGCGCAGCGGCGCGCTCCTTTTCTCACTCGAGCAGCAAAGGTAGCCGCGGTATACAATAATATTTATGTCAAGGTATGACAAGGCAGGCAGCAGGAGAGGCAAGTGCACGATGAGGCGGAGAGGAGCATATTTACTGTTGCACCTGGCCTGTGCACGTGCGTGTGTGTGTGTGACTGTGTGTGCGTGTGCCTGCGTCTCTGCGCGCGCCTGTGCGCGGCTGCGCGCGCGCGTGCGGCTGCGCGTGCAGAGCGCGCGCTGGGCGGGCGGGGCGGGGCGTGCACGGCGTGCGTGCGGGGCGTGCTCTGGGAGGGGCGGGCGGAGGGGCGCGCGGCGGGCGCGCGGGGTGCGTTCTGGGGGCGACGGGCGGGGAGAGGCGCGCGCCGGGCGTGCGGGGCGTGTTCTGGGGGGGGGGGGGGACGGGCGGGGGAATGTGCGGCATGCGTATGGTCTGTGCGTGATGCGCGTATATATACGGCCATTTGCGTGCTGGGGGTGCGTCATGTGTTCTGTGTGTTGCATGCTTCGTGTATCGCGTCGCGTGGCAGTAAGCGATGGCAATGACACTTGCGATGATGACGATGGCGATGAGTGTGATCGTGTCCATGCTGGTGACGACGATGATGATGCCGCTGCTAATGCTGATAATGACGGTGGTGATGATGACGATGATGTTGATGATGATGGTCGCCTGTCCTGCTTGACGTTTGAACCCGCATGGCCGTTGCAACCCACCGAGCGGTTGACTCGCATGGCCGAAAGATTCGATAGATCTCGCGAGCGAGCTGAGTAGCTCATTGTCCGAGGATAGTTCGAGCGAGAGCCTCAGTTTTAACTCAAGGAGTCCGAATTACGCGGTTTCAACATCGCAGTTGGTCGAGGATGTCCCGGGCGAAACGCCGTGGTGGGGGAACCTGACTGGAGAAGAATGGAAAGCGTCCTTGTATGTCCTGGGCGTATGAAAGATCCTGCCCCCCCCCCCCCCCTGTGCGTGTGTGCGTATGTGCGCGCGGGCGTGTGTGTATATATATGTGTGTGTGCCTATGTTTGCGTGTGCGTGTGCCTGTGTGCGTGTGCCTGTGCGCGCGGCTGTGCGAATAATTGGTCTGGGTGTTAACGTTAAAATTAAAGGCGGGGCCTTCAAGGCAAGCGGTGGCCAGAAACGCAGACAGGGCCAGACGGGGCCCGCGCCCCCGAAAGAAGCCGAGCCCTGAGACGCGCCCCCCCAAGAAGGGCCACCTAGGGCCGCCTCGCGACACGGGCCAGGGAAGGCGGACGGCAAAGCCACTGGCTCTGGCCCCCAACCTGCCCATGCCAATCACGCACGCACTGCGAGAACAGAAGCTACGCATGACCACAACCAAACTCGACTGCATTGCAAATGCACCACGCGCACATTCAAATGCAGGAGACATAACCCCCTGAACAACCACAGCCCCCCACCTCCAATGGGGAACAGACGTGCAAGGCGAACCATCGCTCAGAAGGCATTCCGAACACGCAGGGAAAAAAAACGTCTCACGAGGAGCACTAACCACGCTGCTCCAACCACGCCTCGGATCCAAGCCTGGAGGCAGCGGCGCCCCGCCTGCGGCACCTCCAGCGCTCGCTCCTTCATCCGAGGGCGCCTGCACCGTCGCGGCATCCGCTGCGAGCCAAGCGCGGGCGACGGCCGCCCTGGCACGCCACCAGTCACGAGCCGCGACCTCGCCGCAACCCCTGGCGCCGCCGCCCCCACGGAAGAAGGCCCGCGGGAAGGCGTCGAGGCACGCGGCGGCGGCGGCAGCAACATGTCCAGCAGGTTCGGCAGCTGGCGGCCCCCCAACCGAGCAAGCGGTGGCCGCGTCGGCCTCGCCGTCGAGGATCACGCCGTCGGAGTCGGAGCACTCGCCAGCAGCGCGCGGCGGCGCCGCCATAGCGCCCGCGGCCTGCGCGAAGTCCACCTCGCAGTCAACCTCCGACACCCCAGGGAAGAGAGGGGAAGGCACGTAGCAATCGCCGATGCGGGCGCCACGCCCAACGCTGGCGCGCCCAGCCAGCTCGAACTCCATGTTAAGCTGCTGCTGCGCCTCGTCGCACTCATCGACGTCAACCTGGGCCTGCATCGCCTGGGCGCCGTCGCCGCCGGCAACGGGGCCAACCCCGGCAGGGGCGAAGGGCCTCGCAGCCGACCGCAACGCCGTGCGCAGGGCCACAACTCGGCCAAGCTGCGGCAGCGCCTCCGCCTCGCAAATCTCAACGTGGCACTCGAACTTGGGCTCTCGCCTCGCCTCCAGCCTGGCGGACCGCTGGAGCCGCCGCAGGGCGAGGCCACGCGCCGACGCAACCCTGACCCCAAGGGCGTCGGCGTGGAGAGCCACATTCCTCCGCACTGCATCCTCCTGCTCGGGGGCTACTCCCCGCAGCAAGGCCGCCAGCGCGGGCGCGATCGCCCCCGGGCGGTCGGCCAGCTCAGCGTCGCCCGCGCAGGGCGCGAAGCACCGCCGAACGGCCTCCAGCTCGCTGCGCAGGGCTGCTGCCTCCGCGAGCGCCGCCTTCACTCCGTTGCCGGCTGCCTCGAGCGCCCGCCTCCGAGCCGCAGAACGCCCCGCGCGCGTCCGCCCCGGCTCGCCGAGGCAAGCGCGCGCAGCACCAGGAACGCTGCCCAGCGTCCCCGCCCGCGCCATCATGCCCAAGCGCCCGCCGCCGAGCGCCGAGCCAAGCTTGAGCCAAAATGGCTATTGGTCTGGGTGTTCTTCCGTGCTCCTGCGTGTTCTGCCGTGCTCCTGCTCGTTCTGCCGTGCTCCTGCGTGGTTTGCCATTGTCCTGCCCTGCCGTGCTCCTATGTGTTGTGCCGTGCTCCTGTGTGTTCTGCCGTGTTCCTGTGTGGTCTCTCATGCTCATGATTGTTCTGCCGTGCTCTTATGTGTGTTGTGTAATCTGCCGCGCTCCTGTGTGATCTGCTGAAAAATCCTGCGTGGTCTGCCGTGTTCCTATGTGTTATGTATGTTCTGCCGTGCGCCTCATGCTCCTGCGTGGTCTGCCGTGCCCCTGCGAACTCTGCCGTGCTCCTATGTGTGTTGTGTAATATGCCGCGCTCCTGTGTGATCTGCCGAGCTCCTGTGTGTTCTGCCGGGTTTCTATGTATTATGTGTGTTCTGCCGTGCCCATCATGCTCCTGCGTGGTCTGCCGTGCTCCTGCGAATTCTGCCGTACTGCTGCGTGTTCTGCCGCATGTTCTGCCGTGCCCCTGCGTACTCTGTCATGCTCCTGTGTGTTCTGCCATGCTCCTGTGTGTTCTGCCGTGCTCCTGCTCGTTCTGCCGTGCTCCCATGTGTTGTGTGTGTGGTCTGTCGCGCTCCTATGTGTTATGCCGACCTCCTGTGTGTGGTCTGCAATGCTCCTATGTATGTTGTGGTCTGCCGTGCTTCTCGTACTCCTGCGTGGTCTGCCGCGCTCCTGCGTGTTCTGCCGTGCTCCTGCGTGTTCTGCCGTGCTCCTGTGTGTTCTGTGTCTGCGTGTTCTGCCATGCTCCTAAATATTGGGTGTGTTCTGCTGCGCGCCTGGTGCTTCTGTGTACGGGGCCTTCAAGGCAAGTGGTGGCCAGAAACGCAGACAGGGCCAGACGGGGCCCGCGCCCCGAAAAAAAGCCGAGTCCAGAGACACGACCCCTGGTCTGGAAAGATGGCCGCCTGGCCCCGCGCGTTGAGTGGCGCGTAAAGAGCGAGAGCGCCACAAGCCCTCAGGAAGTGTGTGATCACAACAGCGTCTGCATATCGGCGCGTTGCCGACACGTCCTCCGCATGGAGGCCCATGCATATGTCCACGTAAAACACCTGCAGTGGGCGGCCAGGGAAGGCGGACGGCACAGCCACTGGTTCTGGTCCCCAACCCGCCCAAGCCAATCATGCAAGCACTGCGAGAACAGAAGCTACGCATGATCACAACCCAAGCTCAATTGCATTGCAAATACACCACGTGCACATTCAAATGCAGGAGACATAACCCACTCAACAACCACAGCCCCCCACCTCCAATGGGGAACAGACGTGCAAGGCGAACCATCACCCAGAAGGCATTCCGAACACGCAAGGAAAAGACGTCTCACAAGGAGCACCAACCACGCTGCTCCAACCACTCCTCGATTCCAAGCCTGGAGGCAGCGGCGCCCCGCCTGCAATGCCTCCAACGCTCGCTCCTTCATCCGAGGGCGCCTGCACCGTCGCGGAATCAGCCGTGAGCCAAGCGCGGGCGACGGCCGCTCTCGCACGCCACCAATCACGAGCCGCGACCTCGCCTCGAGCCCTGGCGCCGCCGCCCCCACGGAAGAGGGCCTGCGGGAAGGCGTCGAGGTACGCGGCGGCGGCGGCAGCAACGCGTCCAGCAGGTTCTGCAGCTGGCGGCCCCCCAACCGAGCAAGCGGTGGCCACGTCGGCCTCGCCGTCGAGGATCACGCCGTCGGAGTCGGAGCACTCGCCAGCAGCGCGCGGCGGCGCCGCCATAGCGCCCGCGGCCTGCACGAAGTCCACCTCGCAGTCAACCTCCGACACCCCAGGGAAGAGAGGGGAGGGCACGTAGCAATCGCCGATGCGGGCGCCACGCCCAACGCTGGCGCGCCCAGCCAGCTCGAACTCCATTTTAAGCTGCTGCTGCGCCTCGTCGCACTCATCGACGTCGATCTGGGCCTGCATCACCTGGGCGCCGCCGCCGCCGGCAACGGGGTCAATCCCAGCTGGGGCGAAGGGCCTCGGAGCCGACCGCAACGCCGTGCGCAGGGCCACAACTCGGCCAAGCTGCGGCAGCGCCTCCGCCTCGCAAATCTCAACGTGGCGCTCGATCTTGCGCTCTCGCCTCGCCTCCAGCCTGGCGGACCGCTGGAGCCGCCGCAGGGTGAGGCCACACGCCGACGCAACCCTGACCCCAGGGGCGTCGGCGTGGAGAGCCACATTCCTCCGCACTGCATCCTCCTGCTCGGGGGCCACTCCCCGCAGCAAGGCCGTCAGCGCGGGCACGATCGCCTCCAGGCGGTCGGCCAGCTCAGCGTCGCCCGCGCAGGGCGCGAAGCACCGCCGAACGGCCTCCAGCTCGCTGCGCAGGACTGCTGCCTCCGCGAGCGCCGCCTTCACTCCGTTGCCCGCTGCCTCGAGCGCCCGCCTCCGAGCCGCAGAACGCTCCGCGCGCGTCCGCCCCGGCTCGCCGAGGCAAGCGCGCGCAGCACCAGGAACGCTGCCCAGCGTCCCCGCCCGCGCCATCATGCCCAAGCGCCCGCCGCCGCGCGCCCGAGCCAGGCTTGAGCCAAAATGGCTACGGAGGTGCTTCTGTGTTCTGCTGTGCTCCTGCGTGTTCTGCCGTGCTCCTGTGTGTTCTGTCGTGCAACCGTGTGTTCTTTGGTTTCTGCCGTGCTCATGTGTGTTTTGCTATGCTCCTGCGTGTTCTGCCGTGCTCCCGCGCGTTCTACCGTGCTTCTGCGTGTTGGTCTGCAGTGATCCTGCCCATGTCCTGAAGATGTCTCATGCGAAAAGCTTAAGTTAAACATGCATGGTTTTAAACCAACCTGTTAAAGATCCGAGTGGTTAGAGGATGTCTCAAGCGATCGCCCCATTTTCGTAGGCGTGTTAAATTCGCGGCGCTCAGTGTCATATGGATGTCTCAAGCGAAACGCCTATTATTGTAAAAGGCGATGTTGCGATCAACTTATTTGTTGTTGAGGCTGTCTCAAGCGAACTGCGCATTTTGAGGGATCTCGAGGGCGCTCTTGGAATCAGATTGGGCCTCGTTTGGGGCCGTCTCGATGCCTCAAACATTGATGTCAGGGCAATGGCACGCGCATCTCATTTTTGCGGATGCTCCTGCCGAATTCGTCATTTTTAGAAGGCTGGCGTGGGCCGTCTGGAAGCCTTTTTCAGGAGTCATGCCAAGACGATGTTACAACGAAAATTGTCAAACGATGCTGTTGTATGTATTCAATGTTGGGGATGTCCATAGAGACATCATCATGACCGGCAATCATCAGGGCGCTTTTGAAGCCGTCTTTGGGTCCATTTTGGGCTCTCATTTCTTCATCTTGGAACACTTCAAGAATGATGTCAAGCCGATGTTGATAACATCTCATTTTGTTGAGGGTGTCCCAACGACATGCAAATTGCCTGCCGTGTTTGGTGTCTCTGGTCCGCCGTGCTGCCGCTCATGTTCTGGAGACGTTCCGAGCGAAAACGTAGTGTTCAACATAAGAGGTAGTACTACACCTCCGTCGACACCTCATTTTGACTAGGACGTCTCAAGCGAAACACATATTTTTACAGATTGGCGAATTTCGCGGATCTCAATTTGTCGAGGATGCCTCGAACGAAACGCTCGCTTGCGTTAAACGCGATGTCGCGGCAATGTCATTTGCTGTGAGGATGTCTCAAGCGAAATCGCCATCCGGGGGGACCTTTTCGGACAAGAACGGGAAACGCCGCTTCTATGAGCTTGCGTGCGCACGCGCACATGGAGTTGCACCCAACACGCATTTGCGCGAATGGGGTGCAATCGCTGGGATCCCCTGCATGCCCAGATGGTTGACATTGGTAGCTTATGTTTAGTGGTTGCCTGCGTTTGCTTAGGTCAGGTGTTGCGCGTGGCCTGTGCACGTGTGTGTGTGTGTGTGTGTGTGCGTGTGTGCGTGTGTGTGTGTGTGTGTGTGTGCGTGTGTGTGTGTGTGTGTGTGCGTGTGTGTGTGTGTGTGTGTGCGTGTGCGTGTGCGTGTGCGTGTGCGTCTGGGTGTGTGTGTGTGTGTGTAAGTGTGTGTAAGTGTGTGTGTGTGTGCGCGTGCGTGCGTGCGTGTGCCTGTGTGTATTTGTGTGCCTGTGTGCGGCTGTGTGCGTGTGTGCGGCTGTGCGTGCAGAGTGTGCTGGGCGGGCGGGACGGGGGGTGTACGGCGTGCGTGCGGAAAGTGCTCTGGAGGGGTCGGGCGGGGGGGGGGTGTTACGTGGGCGTGCGGGGTGCGTTCTGGGGGCGACGGGCGGGAGGGTGTACGGTGGGCGTGCGGGATGTGTTCCGGGGGGGACGGGCGGGGGGATGTACGGCATGAGTATGGTCTGTGCGTGGCGTACGTCTCTATATGGCCATTTGCGTGCTGGGGGTGTGTCATGTGTTCTGTGTGTTGCATGCGTCGTGTATTGCGTCGTGTGGCAGTAAACGATAGCAATGACACTGACGATGATGATGATGATGATGACGATGACGGTGACGCTGATAATGTCCATGCTGGTGACGACAATGAAGGTGCTGTTGATGCTGATGATGATGATGGTGGTGATGATGATAATGATGACGATGATGCTGCTTATGATGATGATGATAATGATCAAAATCCTGCTTGGGCGAAGTGGTTGCCTGTGTTTGCTTTGGTACGGGTGCGTGCGTATGTGCGTATACGCCTGTGTGCGTATTTGCATGTGCGTGTATGTGTGTGTGCCTGTGTGTGTACGGCCGTAAACGCGTGTATGCAGGAGGCATCACCAACCTGTGTACCTTAATCTGCCTGGCCATTTTAAACTGCCTCGCCGTTCTAATGCGGATGTTGTTTCTAACCGAAAATGGACGGGACCATTTTACCCAAGTGGCCGTTGAACCCGCCTGGCCGTTTCAACCCGCATGAACGTCTGAACCCGCCTGACCGTGGAACACTCAATGGATCGAGCGTGGCCGCTGAAATCCGCATGGCCGTTTTGACCCGCCGAGCCTTTGACTCGCATGGCCGAAAGCTTCGCTAGATTGCGCGAGCGAGGTCAGTAGCTCATATTTCGAGGATGTCTCGAGCGAGAGCCTCATGTTTAACGAACTGCGTCTCAAACATATGATTTCAGCATCTCACTTGTTCGAGGATGTCTCGAGCGAAACAGCCGTTTTGGGGAAACTTCCCTACCATCGCCTACGCGGCAAACCCAGGTACGTTTGCCCCGACCACCGCGTGCCCAGCAAACCCAAACACCTTTGCCTCGTTACCACAGCATGCGCAGCAAGCCCCAGCCAACTTGTTCTACCACCGCGCGCAGAACGAAAAACGGTACGTTAGACCCTCACCACCGCCTACACCGCAAACCCAGCACGTATGTCCCACCACCCCGTGCGCGGCAATCCCGGCGGGCTGACGCGTTTGCCCCTACCACCGCACGCAAAGCAAATCGCAGCGCGTTGGCCCCCCTTCTGCCACCAACCGCACAGCAAACCACGGTACATTTGGCCTTGCCGCCGCGCGCATGGCAGACCCGAACGACTCTGGCCCCCTTACCACAACTTACGAAGTAAAGCCCGGTATGTTTGCCCCTACCGCCGCGCGCATAGCAAGATCTCGCACGTTTGCACTCCCACCGACGCCTGCACAGCAGAAGCTGGCATGTTTGCCCCTATCGCCGCGCACATTGCAAAACCTGGCGCGTTTGCCCACCCACCGACGCAAACGCAGCAAACCTCAATGCGTTTGATACCATCGCCTATGCAGAAGACCACGCCCGGTACGTTTGCCCCCACCACGGCGCGCACAGCAAGCCCCAGCATCTCTGCCCTCCGACCCCCGCCTGCACAGCAAACCCCAGTACGTTTGCCGCGACCGCCACGCGCATGGCGAGCCCCAGCGCGCCCACTCTTACACGCGACCATCTGGTAGGATAGTAATAACGGACTTTGGAAATACTAGGGCCTTTCTTGATTATCATAGATGAACATGTTGATGCGTGTCGCACTCTTACATGTACCTGCCTTGTCTATGGTTACTTCGCGAGCATACCCGAACCGTGAATTCGGAATCAAATATCAGAAATATGGATTGTCTATTATGGCGGTGACGACGATGACGATGCTGGTAATGACGGCGTTAACGGCACTGACGAGTTCGGAGCCATTGGCGTCTCTGTCGCACCGTTTGGAGGCCTGCCAGGAACGGTCCCAAGCGGCATCTGTCGAAAGTTTCCTCCGAATCGATGTGCAGAGGATGCGTCCAGCAAAACAGCTGTTAAATAGTATGATAGTCCCCTCCGGAGTAGATGTTCGGTGGACGTCTCGAGAGCGGGTCTCATTTTGGATGAGACGTCAAAGTAACAAGCTCAACCACCATCCCCATTTTTCCGAGGATGTATCGAGCGAGAGCTCATGTTCTAACGTACGACGTCTTGGAACAACTCGTTCGACATCTAATTGTCTAGGATGTCTCAAGCGTAAAGACGATTTCTGATTATTCGAGCAATTTCGCAACCGACCTTAACATGTCAATATTCTGAGGATGTCTCGAGCGGGGGCCTCATGTTCCACAAAAGACGTCTGAAAACAACTCATCCGATATCTCGTTTTTTTTAGGATGTCTCACGCGACATCGCAAATTCGGGAGGAATCCGACAAAAGTTCGGTCTTTGCGATCCCGAGACAGTTGTCTCTAGCGTCTTTTTATGTTTGTTGGTTCCTAGTTCCTACTTACATGAAGGCCCAACGAACTCCCATCACCTTCTCGTTCCGAGAAGACGCTTCCCGTGATCCGCTAACCCTAACTCCTGTTGCACCCGCCACCCTGTATTAGTAAGATATGTTTAGATATGTTGCAGATTCAGCCACCACGTCCAGCTCGCTTCTCGTACCTCGAAGACGCATCCCGTCGTCCGCCAAACAAATTACCTTTTGCAACCGCACGCCAGTCATCCCTCGCGAATGTGTTCTTCATTTGTTCCTTATTCAACATCGTCTAGCAACATCCCATCCCCTTCTCGTTCCGAGAAGGCGCTTCCTGTCATCCGCCAAGCGAATGCTCATTTGCAATCGCGAGCCCGTTGTCCCTCGCGTCTCTGATCTTTATGAGTGAGCAGTAAGCATGGCCTACGAAACTCTCATCACCTCCTCGTTCCGAGAAGGCGCTTCGCGTCATCCGCCGGAACCATTGCCTCAATAGTTATGCGCTGATGGTTCCTAACCGCTCCCGCATGATGTTCCCAGATGCGCCAAGGCAGCGCCGAGACGCAACGGCGCGACTCTGACATATCCCATTCTGCTAGAGAGGGGGCCGGCGGCAGGGGGCGGAGCCCTTGCGGATAAGTAAGCTCGCGGAGGTCCGCGCGGAGGTCCATCGGCGCTGGGACCCCCTCCCCGGCGCGCGGAGGAGGAGGAGGAGGACTGGACTGGACTGGAACGCTTACGACCCTGATGAGTTCCGCTGTCGTGCGACGCTTAGCAAACGAGCACAAAATATGTAAAAGGATCTGCGGATAGCACGGGGCTATAGCCTGCAGCCTCGCTGGGGGGAGCCTCTGGCCCAGAGCAGGACCGTCCGATGGGGAACTGCCCGTGACGGCCTACTTGGGCACCATCCTCCCAGCGACAGGCTCGCGATTAGAAGAGAGTCGAAGGTCTCCCCCAATTCAATCCTAGGCCACGGCCCAGCAACGACACGACAAGGGAACGACGGGGAACGACGGGCGAGGAGAAACAGGACACCGCCAACACACGCAGACACGCGCACACACACACGCACGAGGCCAGAAGAAGGAAGAGAGCAAGCAGCAGCAGAAGCCGCGGGAGAGAGGAAAGGAGGGGGAAAGGGCAGCAGGCAGCGGAGGGGGCCGTGGCGTTAAGTACGAAACTCAGTCTGATCAGCCTCTATGTTCAGCGACGGTGGTGGTGAGGGGGGAGGGGGAGCAAGCAGCGCGCTCGAAGCACGCGCATCAGCAGAGAACGAGGAAGAGTCGAGGTCAGTGGGCACTGTCCTGACCTGGGCGGCTCTCTGAAGAGCCTGAACCACCGTCAACTGAAACTCTAACGGCTCCTGATAATAAGCCTTGAATTTCACATTTCCTGAAACGTATTCTAAAATAGGGGCCGTTGATTTCTCTTGCAACTTGGCCAACTGGGAATGTCCTGTGTGGCCTCCTTGGGCCAGTTCAAGCATTCGGATTGACTGATTAATCGACGACAAACGAGCAGGCTGCCTAATCCTTGAACTGCGTGCGAAGGGTTTCGCTGATGCCGTCGCAGCAGAGGGTGTCGCCGCCGTAGCAAGATCCAATCTCTGAACCAAAGAAGGTGCCTTCGCAGCAATAGGTGTCGCAACCGTAGCAAGATCCAATCTCTGAACCAAGGATGAAGAATGTGCCATATTGGCACCAGTCTCTGAATCGATCTCTGAATTAATGTTGTCACCATCTACTCTGCCAGATGCTTCTGAATCTCTTCTTGAGCCATCCCGAACTTGGCCAACAAGCGCTCTGCGTCCCTCTCCAGCGCTCCCTTGGGAGCTGCTCCCGCCTTCAACTTGCCTTTCTCCTGGCCGATGCAGACCTGCAATGCCGCGTGGATCGTCATCAATGCTGAGCCGTCGACCGTGACCACCTGACTCTGGATATATGGGCTCATCATGAACTGTAGCTTGTAAGTGTCCGCCTCCTTCTTGCCGCCCTTCTTGTCGAACCAGCACGCCCTTATGCGACAGTAGCGCACATGATCTGATAGTGTCCGAAGGGTCTCCGCTTTGTCGTCCTTGATCGTCTGCGACCAGTAGTTCTTGAGTGCCGCCAACGCCTGTTTCACCACGGGTTCTTGGCTGCCCGAAAGCGTTGCCAGGAAGTGGGTCACTAGCGCCATGAATATATGGGGCCATGGAGGCCCGTTGTCGTGCTGCTTCCCCTGCTCCTTGCAGTCCATCGCGTAGTCCTGGCCAGCTGTCTTCATCACTCCCACGAGGCCTGCGGTGGCTGGCAGGAGGAAACAAGTGAACGTAGCGCCCGTGATTTCCGCGAGATCTCTGGCATTGGTGAGCGAAAGCCTGCACATGACCGTGAGCAGGGCCGCCATGATGCCGCCCTCCTTGCCTTTGAGCTCCTGGCGGGCCTGCTGTACGACCTGCTGCTCCAGCCGCTGCCTTTGGTTGTCTCCGCCTGTGGCCTGACTGGCCTTGCGCTTGCTGCCGAGCTGCCAGGCTGGGGCGCTGGCCATTATCACCACCGTCGAATAGTAGCGGTAGCCGCGTAAAGCGCGAACGAATGTGTCGTGAATGTTGAGAAGGTTCGGAAACTTGAACCTCACGCAACGGACAGTCCGAAGGTAAAGGTGTAGGTGTTCGGAATGTCGTGCTGAGATTCACCATGCATACTCCACTCTGGAAAGAATCCACCACATGTTTGTAAGCTGAATTTCTCGATTCAAACACGCTATTGCACACAAAGCACTGGTTGTTGACCACGGCGGTCCCAAGGATCGATTCAAGGCCATGATGATTGTGTAAGTGAACCAGGACCTGGCGTTTACTCTGGAACCTTCTGAGGCACCCGTGGACTGGACAACCGTACTCCCCAACATCTTGCTGCGCCTCGGGGTCCTCTGGAGCCTCTGATGGTGGGGTCCATGACGGAGGAGGGATACGAACCGCTAAGTACGCGGCCCTGATCTTTTTTGCGTCGAAGAGCGTGAACCAATCGATCAGCTCAGGGCCAGAGAAGAGATGAAGAGGCTGCCCATCGAACTGCTGCACCATACTGTATTCATCGTCCCCGAGCTCTGCAAGCGATGAAATGTCATCAACAAATCTGCGAGCCCAGGGACATGCAGCCTGAGTGAGCCGAGCATCGTCACCCACAATCGGCAACTCGTTAGCGAGCTCGACCCGCATGCTGCCTAGTAGTGCTCCCCATTCTGCGATGTGTTGTTTAGGATTCCTCACCCACCTTTGATACCACCTGATCCTCCTTGCTCTGAGCTCATGTTCTACTGGGGCCATCTGCCAAAAACGATAAACCTGCATGTTGGAAATCGAGACCTTGTGCCCATCCTTCTCGTATGTTGCTCCTCCCCTCATCGCCCTCCGTGCATAGTGTAGTACTCGTGCTTGTAGTTTGTCTAGGTGTGCTTGTGTAGGTAGGAATGCTTCTACTCCAGAAACTGCTGGCCCTAGAACCCGAGAAAGAAATACAGCTCGCTTCTCGACTGGGGGGGCGCCATACTGATACCAATATCTGCCCATGCTGTGAAATCCAGCGTCGATAGCTGCAAGCCTGGCCGAAAGCTCGCTGTTAAATGCGCAATCTGCTCGCACGAGGCCCACCAGCATCTTGGCGAGATCGCTGGGCTCTCCAGCTGTGGGGGGAGCTTTGGCCTGAAATCTCGTGCGGCCTGCCTGCGAGCCTTCTCCAAAAAGAGCCAGCACCGTCTCATTCTTCGCGGGGTTGAGGAGGTAATTGTGTGTGAGGAGCTGCTCGGAGAGGAGGGTGTTGTAGGACAGCGGTTTAGTGCTGAGCTCCAAATGGGACGCAGTGCCATGCAAGCCAGAAATCAGTGTCTTTGTAGCATCGTCAACATACGTGCGAAACGAGAGGTCAAGCTCGATGGGTTCCTCATCTTCATCATCTTGCGGCAAATCAACAATGCACCAATCAGAAGTATCATCAGGGCCCTCGATAAATTTGTCCTGGGCCTGTTCGAAAACGATGTCGATGTCCCTGGTAAAGACTTTAACTGCCCACGGGTCCCCCTGGAGTGCTCCCGCGTGAGGCTTGGCGAAGAGGAACCCGTCGGGACCTTGGAAGGCGACCGCTGATCTCCTGAACCTTCGTTCACCGAATCGGACCTCTTGGGGTTTCATGATGGCCTCGTTGGTGCTGGAGAGGTGGGTCCAGTCGGTGCTGCCGAAGGCATTCGTGATGTCCTTATGATCTCTAATGTGCTGCAAACCTAGGCGTCTGAGACGCCAACTCAAACTCTGTTGAATCATCATGGCCGTCTCTCGTCGTCGGCCAGCCACGCAGCCGCGAGCGAAGAGGGGCTCCCGATCCCGCTGATCAGGTCTGAGACCTGTGGCAATGAAAGCCTTGCCGAACGGGCGCAGCACGTGCACAAGCCGCTTAAAGTTGATGGCGATACCCTGAGACAAGTGCCAAACTGCTGGTGTTTGTCCAGAGCGATAAACTCGATGGAGCAGTACTTTCAAATAATACCTAGTCCACTTCTGGTCGAGCGATGGAGCCTCATATCCTAGCCCACGAAACCTCTTGGAGATCCTTCTGTAGGGGTGCAGGAGCATCCAGAAGAGCTCTGGTGGGAGTGACCACGGGGGGGCTGCGCGTCTCTTACTGGCCGTCCGAAGATATCTGGATATGAGTTGGAGCTTCTCCGTGGCCCACTGGAGGCCGTCCTCGCTGAAGGGGAACTGGAACTGCTCGGTTTCTAGCCCAAACTCTGGATGGTACAATAAATCCTCGGTCTCCTGGAACCAGTCAATGATAGTGGCCTCCAAACCGCCCTGACTAGAAGGCAACTGGAGGCGAGCCTTGAGGTCCTCGGAGCAGGGAACAGCAGAAGCAGCTTGTTTGTAATTGCGTTTCTTGGGGCCCGTGCCCCTGGCTGACAAGAGGCGAGACAGTCGAGCAACTTCTGCCTTGCGATCCTTCTGGTGGGCCGTCACCAGCTCGTCGGTAATGTCCTGACGCCACAATGTGAGGTAGCGTCTGCGTAGCCGTCGGAGGTCTTTGCTGAGCGCCCGAAGCTCTTCGGTGATGCTGGCAATCTCATTTATGTGAAGAGCGTCACCTAGTGCCTCACGTAGCTGGCGCCTCTGTTGGATGAGACTGGTCACATGTGCTGCGCGCTGCCTGTACTCGGATGAGGGCGAAGGTGGAGTCGTGAAAAAAGGAGCCGCAGCCTCACCGAGCACCTGGAGTAAATAAGACCAATCTCGATTGGGGGTCTGCTCATTTCTCTGAAACTGCTTCCACTCATCCATGTCGTCTGAAATCCGTTGTTCAACTTTTTGAAGAAATTCTACTCGATGTGTACCACGTCGTAATCCATCCATGAGAGCATCTCTGTTCCAGCGGTGTATATTCTGCACAAAGCCCAACTGTGGATGATCAGCAACTGTCGAAGGTAATCCAAGCGTGTCCGTGAAAGAGTAGGCTAGTCGAGCGTGAACTGGGATATGGTCACGTGGCGTGTGGGCCGCTATCGCCTGCAATGATCTTCCCATACGTCGTAGCGGCCCCACTGAGAGTGTCTGAGATATCGAGCACCGTGGGATGATGATATAGTCCAGCTGGCTGCCCTGCCCCTTATTGTTAAAATATGTTGCCCCGTAGCCTCTGTGTGTATTGAGTACCGCCATGTCGAGCATGTCGAGAAAGGGGAGGAGGACCTCTGCCGAATACCTCTGACGGACTTTGTCGTGATAGGGTCCAACCGCCGTGCTGTTTGTAGGTCGCCATAGCTCCGACCCTTCCAATCTCGTGAGCCCAAATCCCGAGTTGAGGTCCGTACAGATGATGGGAAAGACTCTGTGCACACTCCAGAAGGGTAATGAGCGTAACCATTTCACAAGAGAATCGCACGTCTGATAATAAGCCTTGAACTGTCCAGTCTTCGCAGGGACTGGTGGGAAGTAAATAGAAACCACAGCCACATCATAATGCTTACAGCGTGCACGCAAAGCAACGCCTCGGCCAGGAACTGGGCACACAAATGTTTGTACCACCGTGCTGCGCTTGATGTGTGGCCCGAGGAGGATAGAGCACCCACAAGACTTATTGCTGTGAGGAGATCTGTGCCAGCCAGCGTCTAAGCACCATCTGGTGCCCACTCGTCGCCACATAGCCACTCCAGCTGGTCCGTAACGCTGCACACCAGTTGAATTGAGACAAGTAAAATCCGTGTTCTGCGATAAGTCGGCGATGTCCTGCAATCTGTCAGAGGTACTGGCGTACATGGGATTGAATTGCAGGATACTCAATGTGTGCTTGACCCTCTCCCGCGCCGTAGTCATTATACGGATGGCCGAGGCTGCACTTGTCCCTGTGGGCCCTCAACTCATGCAAGTGAAAGACCAGGAGAGACGCGCTGCCTCGACTGAACGAGCGCCGAAGAGGTAGCAGTGTGGTGGGCTAAATTAGGGTACGGTGGAGGGAGAGTGTGGCCAGCCCTGCTGAGCCGGCGCTTAGGAGGAGGAGGAGGAGGAGGAGGAGGTGCATGTTGGCGGCACGTGGCTGCGCCGCCCGGGAGCCCAGAGATTGGATCACTCGGCTCTCCGACGGCCGTGCGGGACGATGCGGGCACCCCAGGGAGCGCCCTCGGCGAGGCGCAGCCGCTGGAGCGCATCCCCGGGGGCAGGAGAGTCTCCCGGAACCGACGAGATCGCGCCCGAAGACCCGTGCGGACCTCCGAACCTCGATGTTTACAGGTGCTGCCCTCTGTTCTTCGATCCTGGCAGGAGGGCCCAGAATCGAATCGATATGTCGGATCGGCGGTCAACCTGAATCGGATCGGCGGAAATCGGCAGTCGAGACGGGAGAAGTCGAATCGGCTGCATTCGGCAAGCCAATAATTCAGGCCTTCATTGCCAACCCGGAATCCAGATCGGCATCAGAAGTCGAGTGGAATCGGAATCAGAATCGATCGAAATCGACTCGAACCGAGTCGGAGGAATCGAATGGCGCCGCAGCCTATTGGGAACGGCGGGAAGGTCTGGTTCAAGCAGGGTGACTCCGACGGCTGCTGGGGCGCATCGGGTCGAGTTGCGGGGGGGAGCTCGGGCCTGGCGAGCTCACCCTGGTCCAACGCACCCTTCGAGCAGCCTCCGATCCTGGTGCCCCTGCCGCAGGGCCGCGAGCTCCTTGGCCTGCCGGCCAGCCTCGTCTCGAGCCGCCCGCTCGAGGGCGTCGACGCGCTCTGCCACGGCGACGCGGCAGCCGTCGCTCTCGCCCCGGATCTCGGCGATGCGGCTCTCGAGCTGCTCCTGCAGGGAATCGAGCTATGCACATGCACCGATCCTGGCCAGGCCCACCCTGGGCCCAGGATCGGTGCACACGCCCTCCTGGCTCGGCACCGAGGGGGGCATGTGCACCAATCCTGAGCCCAGGATGTCAGGAGGCAACCACTGGGAGGTTTCCGTCGGAAAGATGAAGGATTATAAGCCCCATGTGGGAGCTATTACGCCGGAGTGGGCCTCGGATAAGCGGGATTAAGCGGGAGCAAGCCGGATTGAGCCGGACTTCGGACCAGGGCAAACTCAGAATCTGACCTCCCAGGAGTTGCATCCGAAATTCCTGAGCCTAGCATGGGCCTGACCAGGCGCGGTGCATCTGCACATTTCTCAGCGTCCGATGCTCCCGCGACCGGTGGAGGGTCTGCAAGTCCTCGTCGGGAGGCAAGCCGAGAGGGAAGTGTTGGGAGTTCTGGGGTCGAGGTTTCGGTCGGGCGTGTCCCCCTATACAGGGGGATCTTGAGCGCAAAATCAAAAGTACGCCAAAACTATTCAAACATACACCACAGAAATGCTCAGAAATGGACCCCCTGACCATGTTTTGCTTACTTTTAAAATAACTCCTCCTGCAGCGGGGCAGGCCCGACTGAAGTCGAGGTTCAAGTTTTTCCTGGCGTCTTCTTCGGAGCCTCGGCGCTTCCCCGGCCTCGGGATGCGCTTGAGCAGCTGCGCCTCGCCACGAGGCGTCTGGGGGTGCCCAGGTCGCCCCGAACGGCCGCCCGAGACCTGGGTGAAGACCCGAGAACGAGACGACAATGCGTATCGCTTGACCGATTCCATCCCCAGCGGCGTGGCCTGGGTCCCACTGGCCGGCTTACCCCCCGATGGGGATATGGGCCGTCCCCTTCGAGTTTTGAAGGGTGTATCCCCGACTGGGGTGGGAATTCGGTGGGGGCCTCGAAGGGGATAGGGGATGGGGATGGGGATCGGTTGAACGATACCGAGACAAGGACTTCTCAGAATGCAGCGCGGCTTGTCAGAAGCATTCCGGCTGGCCCTCTGCATCGTCGGAGAAGCCTGGGGGCCTTGTGAGCCTTCCGGGAAAACCCGCCCTCTCAAAGATCATCGTCGTCTTGTCTTCGGGACTTTTAACTCGGGTCTCCGGCGGCCGTTCGGGACGATCCGGGCACTCCCGGACGCCTATTGGCGAGGCGCAGCCGCTGGAACGTACCCCGAGGCTGGACTAACGCCATGCACCGACGAGAACGCTGGAGACGCTCAAAACTCTACCCCCGAACTCCCAAAACTTGCCCCCTCGGCGCGCCGCCGATCCTTGGCAAACCTGTCCGCGGAATCGCGCTGCTGCTGCTCCACGCGGGTCACGCGGTCTGGCACAGACTCCCCACCGCTGCTGAGCTCGGCGTGCTGGCGCTGCAAGTCCGACAGCATCCTGCAGTGCCTCTCGGAGACCTCGGCCACCGTGTTCTCCAGATGATCAAGACGCTCCGCGATTGCCAAGTGGCGAGCATGGTGTTTATGTGCACTGTCGTCACTAGTTCTTTTGACGTCCTCTATCGCCTTCGCATGACTGCTAGATGAATGCCTCATCTCCGTCCCGAACAACTCCAAGCGATCCCGCATGGTGCTCAGTATGGACTCGCTGTTACTGCTGAGCTCCGCATGTTGGTGGTGCAGGTCTGACAGCATCCTGCAGTACTTCTCAGAGAACTTGGTCATCGTGCTCTCCACATGGTCAGTGCGCTCCGCCATTGCCACATGGTGCGCATGAAGTCTCTCTGTGCTATCGTTGCTAAGTCTCTTGACGTCCTCTATCGCCTTCGTATGCTTGTTCGACCAATTTGCCACCTCCATCCCAAAAAACTCCAAGCGCTCTCGCATAGTGCTGAGCCATTCCTGAACGTCTTGCAACACTCCAGCACGAATGGCGCCGTTCTCCTCCGACATCCTGGTCAGCTCATCAGCTGCATCGCCCAACTGCCTCTCTAGAGTCGTTGTGCGCTCGGCAGTGGCGGTTTGTCTGCTTTCTAAGCTAACCAGCTCCTTTGCAACCTTGTCGTTACGCGTCTGGCGGCGGCGAGCGAGGGGGGGAAGTGAGAAAGGGCGGGCCTTCTCAGAAGGCTCGGAAGTCCCCCGGCCTTCTGAGAAATGTGTCAGCATTCCCCGAAGACACGGAAAACTTCACACAAGGCGCAAGTGCTTCTGAGATGTCTCGCCGTCTTCTGAGAAGGCCTTCTCCTTCTCGCATCCCCCCCTCGCTCGCCACCGAATCTGGCACTCGCCCAATTCTCTACCATACTTCTCCGCGAGTCGGCCCAGCTCGCTCTCCAGGGAGGCAACGCGCCCATGCAGTGCAGCATCCTGAGCGTGAGCCCGCCTCAAGCCGTCCACGCTCCTCCACAAGTCGACGCTCATCTTGTTCATCTTGTCTTCCGAACCAGTAACCTGCTTCTCGAGGAAACCGAGCCGCTGTGGCAATGAAGCGTGGTCGAGCTTATGCTCCTCCCAGGCCCTCAAGAGAGAGTCGTACGACACCTGGACGTCCGCAACCATCTTCATTCGCCTCGGAACAGACTCCTTCATGCCTTGCTCAAGAGAACCCAAACGTGTGCAAATATCCTCCCTGCACAAACTTAACTCTGCGCTTAATGTATCGCTGACAACCTGTAGGCCCGTGACCCGTTCGCCATGGTTCTCTGCAACCTGACGACAATCCTGCTCCAGAAGCGCGATGCGCTGGGGGATCTGTCCCAGCGCATGCTCCACGTTCGAAACACGCGATTCTAGTGACGCACGGCGCCCATCATGAGACCGCAAAGGATCATCCATCGCATTCGTATTATGTCTACCAAAAGAATCGCTGGTGCCCTTCTCTGGGAAGGCAGGTCGGCCTCGAAGGCGATCCTGGCCATTGGCAAGGCCGACCTCCTGCTGTAGTTGCAGCACATCCTGCCTGAGCTGCGAAATGTCATCTGAGAAGATTGTGATCTGCTCTTTGGTCAGATTCATATGCGCCGCATGGTGTCCAGACTTCAGAGCTTCGAGTTCTGCGAGCTTGACGCTACTATTGTGGTTCTTCGCCAGAGCCACCTGGGGGTTGCCAGCCCCTCTTTGATCGAGTATTGATGACGCTGCAGCGACAGGACCTTCTGGTAACATCTGGATTGGCCGACGCCTTATGAGGGCTTGAGCCAAAAACTGGCTATAGACAACAAAGCTACGCACAACCACCCCTCGCCTTTGTTGGACATTGAACGCCAAAAAAATATAATGTTTGTCCCACACTCCTCCCCCTGAGTCCAATGGGGTAGTCTTGATGGGCCCGACACGGCCCATTATCGCCCTGAGCTGGGCCCAAGACGGCCCACAACCAGCTTCAGACAATCTGACCATCGCCCGAGGAGGGCCTTCGGACCTTCTGAGACGGCCCCAGGCTCCTTCCCGACAAGGATCCCTCAGCAGAGCCCTGGCAGCCTTAGAAAAACACCCAGCTCGAGCGTCTCGACAGCTCCAGGCGTGGATCTGCAACTACGGAGCACGCGATAGGCATAGGCGAGAGGAGGGGCAGGGGAAATGTATCAGTGCGCAGGGTATGACGCACGAGACCGTGTCGGTCTTGACAATTCGGCTCACCCTGGCAGCCGCGTAGGTACGAGGTACGAAGCAGGCGAATCAAGCGCCGAAATCAGCACATTGGCAACCGCGGCCGCGCCTAGTGGCGCTTAGGGCTCCATCAGGGCATACGACACGGTAATAAATCCGTGAAGGGTGCGTCGCAATCCCTCGTCCGGGGCGTCCAAGGAGAGGGGGCGTCCAAGAGGGGGGAGAGAGAGAGAGAGAGAGAGAGAGCGAGAGAGAGAGAGAGAGAACAAAAAAAAATAATCATGGCGGGCGGCACTTTCGCGGCCCATGGGGGGCCAGGGACGTATTGAAATAAGAAAAGGCGCCATGAAATCAGGCAAGAAAACCATGGCTCCCGCCATGAAATCCCCCCCCTAGTCATCACCACCCTCTTGGCCAACCCCCCCACTGGGCATACCAAAACTGCGCGGCGACAGGCCGTGCGGTGATCTCAAAGATCCCCCAAAAGACCACACCGCACAGCTTGTCAGCGCACGATTCTGGGGGGCCCCAGGGGCCCTGGCTGCCCGAGATCTCCTCGGCGCACGCCCCAGAGTCCCGAACTTCGTGCGCCCATCCCGAGTCCCACCTGATTTGTCGGGCTTGATTGGAGATGACACGCGAGAGAACACCAGACCTTTCCGGGGGCCACACTACATTGTCGAAGGGATACAGAAGGCATGGTCTCGAAACACAGGACACACGGGTACCCCTCATTTGGCAGGGTCGACCTACTAATCAACCTCGACTGTACGTGATCGACCATGGACCCCTTGCTGCCCATCGCTCCGAGGCCGACTTCGGCGGTCTTCGCACTGTCTTCGGCGGTCTGCAACACCCTTCTAAAGGTTTTCGGCGGTCTTCGGTCGCGAAAGCTGGAGGGGTCCACGATCGGACATCTAACCAATTGGCTCACCACACGGTGCTCACCGCACCGTCTGGGGGCCCCCTGACGCCAGCCCGCTGGGCCGCAAGCGGCCTGGAGCTGCCTCCCGAGCTCCTCCCTGCAATCCTGGAGTCCCACGAGGGGGCCACCCCCACCCCGTGGCAATGACTTCGGCGGTCCCCTGGCACGCCATCCAGAGGCCGAAGATGCAGAGGAGCAAAGCACGGCCGTCGCGATCTTCCCGGATCTAAGGGAAAGCCACGCGTGCTGCCAGGCGCCTGCAGGTTGGACTCCTTCTCTGGAGTAGAGACAGGAAGAACTGCCACATGTGCTTTCGGGCACATGCAGGTGGGGCTTCTTCGCCGCAGTGGATACAGGGAAACTGCATAAACGAGAGCTTTCGGAAATCCGCGCGAACTTCTTGGATCTGCGCTGGCCCTCCCCCTGGCGCTGGCGGGGAAGGCTTCCCCGCCTGCGGAGCGCGCCAGGGGCTGCACCGGAGGCGCCGCAGTGGGGCCTCAACGCCGATCCAAGAGAGCCGCGCGGAGGTTCGAAAGTTTACGGTGATGCAGTGCTTCTTCGTCGATGTCAGGTCCATGCACGTGGGGCCCCTTCCCCGTAAGTCTCCACAGAGCTCTCCACCCTGGGACCCCAGCCCGGCGCCGAAGTGACAGGCCCGACCAGGCGCCGAAGTGGCAAAGGCATCGTGCTCCCAAGGCTATCGGGTACGTGTACGTAGGGCCTCTTCTCTGCAAGTCTCCAGAGCCCCGCACCCCCCTTACTGACGCCTGTCTGCATGCACCTACCGAACCGCCCCCCTTCCCGACCATTCTCTCTCTCTTTCTCTCTCTTTCTCTCTCTCTCTCTATCGGCGGCCGACGCCTCCCCAGGGAGCTCCAACAGACACCCCGGAGGTCCAAGGTAGCAGTAGAGTAGTAAAATAAAACATATTGCAGGGTGTTCGCATTCAACCCGGAGATGTTACCGGCGCGGGTCAGCGCAGGTCAGCGCAGGTCAGCGCGGATCCGCGCAGATCAGCGCAGGTCAGCGCAGGTCACGCGCTCCTCAGAAGCGCTGGTCGGCGCAGGACAGCACAGGTCAGCGCGGGTCAGCGCAGGTCAGCGCAGGTCAACGGGGTCAGCGCAGGTCAGGCCAGTCAGCGCAGGTCAGCGCAGGTCAGCGCAGGTCAGCGCAGGTCAGCGCAGGTCAGCGCAGGTCAGCCAGTCAGCGCAGGTCAGCGCAGGTCAGCGCAGGTCAGCGCAGCTCAGATTGTGCCCTGTCCTCCCTGTCCGAGACCCGTGCCGTCCTGCGTCGTTCTGTGAGGACCTGCGCTGACCTGCGCTGACTTGCGCTGACTTGTGCTGACCTGATCCACAGAGGTCCCGGGACGTTTCACAGAGGCCTCTACTACTACTGCTACTACTACTACTGCTACTGCTACTGCTACTGCTACTACTACTACTACTACTACTACTACTACTACTACTACTACTACTACTACTACTACTACTACTACTACTACTACTACTACTACTACTACTACTACTACTACTACTACTACTACTACTACTACTACTACTACTACTACTACTACTACTACTACTACTACTACTACTACTACTACTACTACTACTACTACTACTACTACTACTACTACTACTACTACACTACTACTACTACTACTACTACTACTACTACTACTACTACTACTACTACTACTACTACTACTACTACTACTACTACTACTACTCCGACTACGACTACGACTACGACTACGACTACTACTACTAGTACTACTACTACTACTACTACTACTACTACTACTACTACCACTACTACTACTACTACTACTCCGACTACGACTACTACGTCTACGACCACGACTCATACTAGCACCGCTACTATCACGACCACGAGTACGTTTGCGACTACGACTACTACTACTACTACTACTACTACTACTACTACTACTACTACTACTACTGCTACTACTACTACGAATACTACTACAACTGCTGCTACTGCGACTGATAGTTTTCATGTTTTTACTGACTACTCTATCGAATACTCTATTCTGACTTCTTTACCAGCACGACGGTGAGGACTACTGGGATTGTATTACGATTCCTTGCATGCTGCGTGCCGTCGGTACAGAAACCAGTGCAAACTCTGCGGCCCTCTTGGGAGCCTCTTGGGGCCCGAGCTGGCCCCAAGATGGCTCAAGATGGCCTCCAGACGCTTCCAAAGAGGCCCTAAGAGGCCCCAGGAGGGCCACAAGAGGGCCACAAAACTCACCCGATTAGGATCACCCTGAAGGGCTCTGCCGGGTGATCCTAGTTGGAGTCCTTTTGGGGTTTTCTTGGGGGCCTCTTGGGGCCCAACATGGCCCCAAGATGGCCTCAAGAAGGCTCCAAGAGGGTCTCCAGACGGCTCCAAGAGGGTTCCAAGACGGACCCAATTAGGATCACCCGGCAGAGGCCTTCCGGGTGATCCTAATTGGGTCCGTCTTGCAGCCCTCTTGGGGCTCTCTTGGGCGCCTCTTCAGGCCCTCTTGGAGGCGCGTGGAGGCCATCCTGGGCGCTCTTTAGGGCCAGCTTGGGCCTCAAGAGGCTCCCGAGAGGGCCCCAAGAGGCCCTCGAGAGGGCTCCCGAGAAGGCCGTGGTGGGGGCGGCGGCGAGGACGACGACGATCCCCTAGATCGGGCGTTTTTTTTTTTTTTGTTTTCTTCTTCTTCCTCCTTTTATATATATATAAATAAACAAAAAACGATTGGACGTTTTTCGTTATTTTCGGTTCCGGGGGCCTTCGCCGGGCCTTTCAACCGTCAACAAACGATTGAGGAGGGGGAGGAGGACTAGAGAGAACTTAGGATGCTGCTACGCACCCTCCCGTGCCATGTCCCTTCCTCGTAAGTCCATGCAAGCATTTCCTTTCACACCTAGACGCGCGCCCTTGAAGGATTGGCGCCCCATTGGCCTGACAGGCGCCCCATGGCCCATGGCAGTTTCTGGGGGCCTCATCGGACATGTTGGGGGCTTCACCAGGTGGCAGTCCCTTGGAGAATCTTCGTTTTTCTGCTCGTCCACAGCTCGAGGTCTTTGTTGCGGTGTCCCGTGTACGCTTCCTGTGTTGTTTTTTTGGGGGGGCCTTCAGAGGCCGTCTCGAGCGCGTCTTGGGCAGTCTCGGGCGCTCTTCGGGAGTGCTCTGCGCTCTTTGAGAGGTGTATCGGGGCGATATTGGTTACCTCGTGGGTCGAGATCGAGCGCTCCGACTTGTCCAGGGCGACACTGCTGAACGCTGGACTATCCTCAATACGATCAATGGGTCTTCATTTAGGGAGCTCTCTTGGTAATGCTTTGGTGGCCCTCGGCTTCGGGCGTCCTGCACGTCTCTTGGGCTGTGTGGAGGCTATGTCCAGAGTCATTCCGCGACACTTCGGTGTTCCTGCAGGTGCTCGGGCGGCGGGGTGCTGTTCAGCAGCTACGCCTCGCCGAGGGGGTGTTGTCGTAGTTCCGAAGGGCCTTCAGACGGCCGAGGTACGGCTTCAAGGCTTAGGAGTCAGCAGAGCGGGAGTCTTGGCGGGTCCCCTAGAAGGAAGCCCCGTTCGCCAATGTCTTTATGGGCTGCCTCAGATGGGTGCTGTTGGATACTCTGTGGATGCGTGTGATAAGCGAGCTCTGCCGAATGTGCAATGGTTTCTGTACCGACGGCACTCAGCATGCAAGGAGTCGTAATACAATCCCAGTAGTCCTCATCGTCGTGCTGGTAAAGAACTCAAAATAGAGTAGTCGATAGTAGTCAGTAATAACATGAAAACTATCAGTCGCAGTAGCAGCAGTTGTAGTAGTATTCGTAGTATTCGTAGTAGTAGTAGTAGTAGTAGTAGTAGTAGTAGTAGTAGTAGTAGTAGTAGTAGTAGTAGTAGTAGTAGTAGTAGTAGTAGTAGTAGTAGTAGTAGTAGTAGTAGTAGTAGTAGTAGTAGTAGTAGTAGTAGTAGTAGTAGTAGTAGTAGTAGTAGTAGTAGTCGCAAACGTACTCGTGGTCGTGATAGTAGCAGTGCTAGTATGAGTCGTGGTCGTAGACGTAGTAGTCGTAGTCGGAGTAGTAGTAGTAGTAGTAGTAGTAGTAGTAGTAGTAGTAGTAGTAGTAGTAGTAGTAGTAGTAGTAGTAGTCGTAGTAGTCGTAGTCGTCGTCGTAGTCGTAGTCGGAGTAGTAGTAGTAGTAGGAGTAGTAGTAGTAGTAGTAGTAGTAGTAGTAGTAGTAGTAGTAGTAGTAGTAGTAGTAGTTAGTAGTGTCGTCGTCGTCGTGTCGTCGTCGTCCGTCGTCGTCGTAGTAATAGTAGTAGTAGTAGTAGTAGTAGTAGTAGTAGTAGTAGTAGTAGTAGTAGTAGTAGTAGTAGTAGTAGTAGTAGTAGTAGTAGTAGTAGTAGTAGTAGTAGTAGTAGTAGTAGTAGTAGTAGTAGTAGTAGTAGTAGTAGTAGTAGTAGTAGTAGTAGTAGTAGTAGTAGTAGTAGTAGTAGTAGTAGTAGCAGTAGCAGTAGCAGTAGCAGTAGTAGTAGCAGTAGTAGTAGAGGCCTCTGTGATACGTCCCGGGACCTCTGTGGATCAGGTCAGCGCGGGTCAGCGCAAGTCAGCGCAGGTCAGCGCAGGTCCTCACAGAACGACGCAGGACGGCACGGGTCTCGGACAGGGAGGACAGGGCACAATCTGAGCTGCGCTGACCTGCGCTGACCTGCGCTGACCTGCGCTGACCTGCGCTGACTGGCCTGACCTGCGCTGACCTGCGCTGACCTGCGCTGACCTGCGCTGACCTGCGCTGACTGGCCTGACCTGCGCTGACCCCGTTGACCTGCGCTGACCTGCGCTGACCCGCGCCGGTAACATTTGAAAGCCGTTTCCGGATACAATGACATATTGCCAGAAGAAGTCTTGGACACCTGATTCGTAGATCTTTGAGGGTCCTAAGGTGCCACAGGGCATCGATGAGTCCCCAGGGCCATCGGGGGAGAAGGACCTTCTGTGGGGCATACTTGACGTGCCTACTCTATTTACACGACGGCCCAAGATGAATTCCAAGATGCTGCAGAGACCTCGAAGACGACCCCAGATGCTCCAAGGGTTTCCAAGAGACTCCGAGAGACGACCCATGGAGGGCCAACTTCGGGACCCACGTACACAGAATCATGTGGCAAGAACCCCAACACCGTGTCTTGTACTTGTCGCACTTTTTCGGCTCGAGGTGGAACCTGCAAGAACCTTCAATGCTAGGAGAACAGAGCACTGCATCAAAACCCATAAACAAGCTTTCGAAGGTCCGAGCGAAGTTCTTGGATCTGCTCTAAGCCCTCCTGCCTGGAGCGCAGCAAGCGCCAGGGGCGGGGCCGGAGGCGCCAACGGGGGCGTCCAGCGCACATCTAGAAAGTCCGCGCAGACCTTCAAAATATATGTTTCTTAAATTCTTCGCCGTCGAAGTGCGCAAGCGGCCCGGAGAAGGCCCGGAGGGATCGAGACAGTCATACGCAACCCCTCGGCCATGCTGCGCCACAGCAGCCTTGATAAGGACCCAACAGCCCTTCTCGTGCGCGGTGGTGGATTAACTATCGGCAGCGCGGCGGCGGCGCTTGCGGCCAATTGCCCGCTGGGACTTTGGCCGCGGTTCGCGGGCATCAAACGTAACTATGCAAACTTCGGGCGGATTGTTTTTTACGGTCCTGGCGCTTCTTCCTCCTTTCGGCCCCCTGGGGACACTCTCGGGACCCAGGACCATTAAAAATGGGTCCAGGGCGAAAAACTATACTTGGGGAAATGGTCGAGACCTCTGGGGATCACGGATTGTAAACATGAATCCGTCGGATGTCTGGGTAGTCGGGTATCCATTCCATGCCCACAGCCTCACGGTCCAGGCCCTGGGCCGCGACCACCAGGACACGGGGCGTTTTTGCTCGCAAATGCCCCCCGCGGAACGTAATTCACGCGACCTCGCAATTGTCCACCGCGGCCAGGCACCCAAACCGCGAGGGCGTGGATGTGTTCGTCGCCCGTGAGCTGGGGGAAATGAAAGGTACCTCCCCCAGAGTGCGTTCTGACCAGAATCTCGAGGCGAATCCAGCGGGGGCGACGAAGGCCTCCCGGGAGGCCCAACGAGTCGAAAACGAGGGCTGGCGGCTGGAGGAGCGGCACCGGCAGCGGCATCGGTGACGGCGGCAGCGGCGACGGCGATGGCGTGAACGCGCGCTCTGGACACGACAGCGGGCGGGCGACAGGGGCTCGGGCGGGGCAGGGGTCCCCAGGGCGTAGAGCACGGCGGCGCCGGCGAACGCGCTGCCGATGCACACCACTCGGCCGGCCCGGCGCAGCACCCGCTGCCGGGCCGGCCTCCCTTTCAGCATCGCGGCCATCTCGCCAGAACCGGTGCGGATGGCTGCGGCAAAGCAAGAATTTGCAAGGGGGGAGCAGCGCCGATCCAAGAGATCCGCGCAGAGCTCCGAAAGATTGTGTTGATGCACTGCTCATCCTCTAGTCGAGATCCATACACACTGTCGCCGATTCCAGAGCATGGCCCACGACCTTACGGAGACCAAGGTATGCACGATTGACAAGATCGAAACTGGCCTCTCAGCGCTCAATCTTGGCCATGGTCCTCGTCTGCTGCCCCTCTCCCAAGGAGGCCTGGAAATTTATACCCCTATACGGTGGCAGGTGGGGGTGCAGACTTTCCAGCCGCCCTGGGACAGGCGTTCCGGATCACGGAAAAATCCCACCAGCCCTCTGGGCGTGAGTAGTTTTGGGTGCTTCATGTTCCAACCCTCCTTCGTCCCCTTCGGGCCTCGGGGAGGGGTTTACCCCTCCACCTACCACCTGCCCTGGACCTGGACAGAGCGCCCAACGACCGATTGGAGCGTCCAAGATGGCCTCGGCGAGAAGGCAAGCATCAATGATTTTGATGTTACGTATGTTTGGGGCCTATTTTGGCCTCCTGGAGGACAGGCCAAATTGAGCCCCCCCCTCCCCTTTCCCTCCCTCCCTCCCCGCGTGTCCTTTATCTTCGAGAGAGCGTGATTCACCGCCGCTTTACTGTGGAAAATTGCCAATTTCCTCCGGAACCCGAGGGTGCCCCCCCCCCCCTCCGAAAATCCCCCCCCCCCCCCCTGCCCCCCCTCCCCCGGCAAAACCCCCCCCCCTAACCCCTCCCCCCCCCCCTCCCATCCCCCTCGAAAACCAGAGGGGGGTCACTACCGGTTCGACCCCCTCCCCCCCCCTCCCTCCGGATCCGAAAACCGGGGGGGTCACTACCGGTTGGAGCCCCCCCCCCCCTCGAAAACCGGAGGGGATCACTACCGGTTCGACCCCCCCCCCCCACGCACCGCCAGCAAACGACTCCCGGTCCCTACCACCGCCCGCATCACATCCCCCACTGTCGTTCCCAGCACCACTGTCCTCACCACCACTGTCCCCACTGGTTCCACTACCGTCCCTACTGTCCCCACCAGTGCCCCCACCACTGTCGCACTGTCCCCACTGTCCCCACCACTGTTCCCACCACGGTTCCACTCTCCCCACTGTCTCCAGGGCCCCAATCACTGCCCGACTGTCCCCACTGTTCCAAATGTCCCACTGACTCCTCCGCTGTCCCACTGAGCTGCCCCACTGTTCCCACCACTGTCCCCACTGTCCCCACCACTGTCCCCACTGTACCTCTGTCCCATTGTCCCACCGCCGTCCTCGCCACCGCCTTCACCACTGTCCCCACCACCATTGTACCCTCCACTGTCCCACTGTTTCCACCTCATTCCCACTGTCCCCACACCACTGTCCCCACCACCACCGTCCCCACCACTGTCCACTGTCCCCCCCTGTTCCCACCATTGTCCCCACCACTGTCCCCACCACTACCGTCCCCACCACTGTCCCACTGTCCCACTGTCCCCACCACTGTCCCGCTGTCCCCTCACCACTGTCCCCACCAACACCGTCCCCACCACTGTCCGCACCCCCACTCGGTTTTCGAGAGGGGGGGGGGGTTCGAACCGGTAGTGACCCCCCCTCCCTTTTCATGATGAGCTGGGGAGGGGGGGGGGGGAGGGGTTCGAACCGGTAGCGACCCCCCCCGGTTTTCCGGAGGGGGGGGGGAGGGGTTCGAACCGGTAGTGACCCCCCCCGGTTTTCCGCCAGCAGCGGTAGAACACGCTCTTTCTTATCTTCCAACAGTAGGATGATACGAAATTCGGTTCAAATTGTATCGCCGACGTCGCGGACGAATTGCATTTTATTCGCAGCGAGGCACGTATAGACTGCCTTCCGGGGTGCTCCGGCCCCCAACCCGGTTAGTCCCCTCGCGTGGACTCCTGCGTGCGGGCTCTGTCTCTGTCGCTGCACGCACAACTCTATATTTGCCGATGCGCCATATGTGCGCAAGGCTTGACTGCATGTTGGATCGACCGATCTCCTCCGAGATGGCCCCCGAGGCTCCAAAGAGTGCCCCCAAGAGTGCCCCCAAGAGGGCGTCAAAAGGCGCCCAGAGGTCCCAAGAGGCCTCCAAGATTTCCCCCAGAGGCTCCCAAGAGATCCTCAAGAGGCGCCAAGAGGCTCCCCCGAGGCACCCAAGACACTAGGAGGCCCCCAGGACCGCCAAGAGGCCCCCAGGACCGCTGCAAGAGGACTCACAGAAGCTATCAAGGAACATCCGAAGAGGCTCCGAGAGGCATCCAAGACACCTCTAGCCATTCTGCTCCTCTCCTCCTTCTCCTCCTCCTCCTCCTCCTCCTCCTCCTCCTCCTCCTCGCCCTCCTTTTCCTGATCCGCCTGTTCCTCCTCGTCCATCCTCCGTCCTCCCCCCTCCTCCCCCTCCCCATCCTCCTCCGATTCCTCCTATCCTCCCCCTTGTGGGGCATGACGGCCTCCCCAACCCCTTATGCCACGGCATGCTCCTCCGCATCCCTAATCAAGGAAACTTGCCTGGACATCGTGAGAGCTCCGGGGCACGCGAATTGGGAAACTAACTCTTAGAAAGGGTCCTTCGGGACCCGCTTCCGGCTCAAGCAAATTGCGCCGAGGTGTGTGGACCGCCGCCAGGATCTCCGGGGCTACTATGCGGCCCCAGCTTCTTAATCTGAAACCCTCTTAGCTCTCTGCGAGCTATCCAGGAAACACCCGGATAACAGGGCGCCCGAAGGGCGTGAAAAGGCCTGGCGAAGCACTCTGAAAGGACCTGGAGAGCGCTTCCGAAGGTCCTGCTGGAGAGCTTCTGGGCACGCGTATTGGGAAACGCTTAGAAAGGGTCCTTCGGGACCCGTTTCCGACTCAAGCAAGTTGAGCCGAGGTGTTGACCGCCGCCGGAACGATCTCCGGGGCTAACCTGCGGCTCCGGCTTCTTATCTAACAACCCTCTCTCTCTTAGCTCAAAAGAACTATCCCGGAACCACTTTGTCTCTTCTGTCCGGGTTAATCTGTCCCGAGAGACCCTTTCTAAGCGTTTCCCAATACGCGTACCCAAAATCTCTCCAGAAGATTTTTCGGAAACTCTCTCCAGGTCCTTCCAGAGTTCCTCGCCGGGCCTAGCGGAGGGCAAGAAGCATGCGCCACGCTCTGCGCTCGGCACGCGCTGGGCCCGCCACATGTGGCCGCTCCTTGCGGGGCTTGCTCCGGCAAAACGATACGGGTGCGCTGTCAGTCGAGTGCGCTCGCTCCGTGAGGTCAAAACAAATACAGGAAACACACACACACACACATCGCGTGAAAAGGTTGCATCGACACCCCAACCAGCTACGGCGGCTCTCAAGCTGAATTCAATGTCTCATCAACAATCGTCAATAATAACGCGACCCCCCCTTTACCTTGAAATCAGAAGTCCAAAATGGCCCCTGGAGGTCGAAAATGACGAAAGACTGAACATGTAGAACAACTCCCCCTCCCCCTCCTCCTCCTCCTCCTCCTCTTCCTCCTCCTCCTCCTCACTCTGCGGACTCCGAACCTCAGGCTCGAGGATCGAGGCTTTCGGGCGCCGCAGGAAACCTCTCTTCGGCCACCCTCCTGCTCCTCGTCCTCCTCCTCCTCCTCCTCCTCCTCCTCCTCCTCCTCCTCCTCCTCTACTACTACTACTACTACGACTACTACTAACTACTACTACTACGACTACGACTACGACTACTACTACTACTAATACTACTACTACTACTACTACTACTACTACTACTACTACTACTACTACTACTACTACTACTACTACTACACTACTACTACTACTACTACTACTACTACTTACTCCCTCCCCCCTCCTGCTCCTCCTCCCCTCCTCCTCCTCCTCCTCGAAGTCCTCCTTCTCCCGCCACCACCCTGTCCTCCTCCTCCTCCTCCTCCTCCTCCTCCTCCTCCTCCTTCCTCCCTCCTCCTCCTCCCTCCTCCCTCCTCCCTCCTCCCTCCTCCCTCCTCCTCCTCCCTCCTCCTCCTCCCTCCTCCTCCTCCTCCTCCCCCTCCTGCTCCAACCTCCACCTCCACGCTCCTCCTCTCTCCTCCTCCTTCCTCCTCCTCCGCCTCCTCCTCCTCCTCCTCCTCCCTCCCTCCTCCTCCCTCCCTCCCTCCCTCCTCCCTCCCTCCCTCCCCCCCCCTCCCTCTTCCTCCTCCTCCTCCTCCTCCTCCTCCTCCTCCTCCTCCTCCTCCTCCTCCTCCCCCTCCCCCTCGCCTCCTCCTCCTCCTCCTCCTCCTCATCTTCCACGGCCTCCGTCTCCGCCCACTTCGTCGCCGACGTCGTGGTCCTCTTCAGGGTCGGCGGCACCGGCCGTCAGGCCTTCGCAATCAGAAGTCCCTGAATATATCTGCGTGGCTAATCTGAGCGGGCCGAACATCATCTGGCCTTGGAAGCAGCCACGGGTCAAAACTTGACTTGAAGCCATCTTCGAAAGCTTATCAGCTTATTGAGAGCGCGTGCGCTCACAAACATGAGAGACCCCATGCCTTCTGGCATGTCAGAATGAGGGGACGATGATCATTCACTGTCGCTGGGTGCGTGGCTGAAATTCGAACTCTGCGGTGCGGATTGTTGTTGCGCTGTTGCGTGTAAATCACAAGACAACTATCATTATTGGACTCCCTACAGGCGCCATAGCGCTGTCGCCTCAGCGTCGGCTGCATGTCCATTGGAATTGAGACTCACGCTCGAGCGTTTCGGGGTACGCCCCAAACCGCCCCTCCGATAGCAACAACAACAACCATCATGTTTTAAGACTGCTCGCTCTTATATGATCGCGGGCCACTCAACACGTGTATCCCAAACCCTTGATACCCGCCCACGTCCTCTTCGATCGTACCCCCTTTGAGGTATACATCTTTCTTCCCTGCAGTGTGTATTTCGTGCAGCCCCTTGGGGGGAGGGAGGAGGATTGACCACGACAGAGACAAGCAGGAGGGGGCTAGGAGCAAAAAACAGTAGCAGAAGCAGACAGGCTGATCGGGGGGGTATACTGTAACGGGCGGGTTGGGGAGGCGGGCCCAGGCGGCCAGGTCGAGCAGGCGGGTTGCTGAAGCGTGCGTCCTGCATACATCGCGAGGAAGTCTCGAGCGATAGCACGATTCCCGCAGACATCGAGGGGGAATTCGCAGCGAGCGCGTGATTTCTGGGTGTCGAGGGCCCGGCGTCTGCATACATTGCGAGAGAAAAGTCCACGCGAGAGCGCGATTCCTACATAAGTTGTGAGGACATTCCGCGCGAGAGCGTGATTGCGTAATGAAGTTTAAGGAAGCGTCGTGCGGGAGCCGATGTTGTTGCAGTTCGGGGGCGAGCAGCGCAGTATGGTGACCCCTCGCTTCCACGCGTAGAAAAAAACAAGGTGGGAGCCCGGGGAGAAGCACTGGAATTGGAAAATACAGCGGTTTCCGCAGGGGGATCACCAAAACTTATTCTTGGATATGAGAGTTCAACAACAGCAGCAGCTGAAGCAGCAGCAGCAACAACAGCACCAGTTTGTTTGAGATTGTTCGCTCTCATCTGCTCGCGGGCCACTCATCACGTATATCCCAAACGCTCGGTGACCGCCCTCTTCGTCGAATGTACCCTCTCATAGGGGTATATCATATCTTCCTTACCTGCCACGTGTAGCTGGTGCGGCCCCTAAAACAATGGAGTAGATGACGGATGGAAAGGCGAAGGAAAAGGACGGAACACGGAAGAGATTAACAGGAGGGCGGCAAGGAGCAGAAAAAGTGTGGCAGAACCAGACGGGCTGATCGGGCGGTAGACCTAACGGGCGGGTCGGAAGGCGGGCCCAAGCGGCCAGGTCGAGCAGGCGGGTTGCTGAAGCGTGCATCCTGCATGAATCGCGGGGAAGTATCGAGCGATAGCACGATTCCCAAAGAAATCATCATGAGCCTCACAGCGAGAGCGTTATTCCTGAGCGTCGAGAGCGCGGCGTATTAATAGATCGTGAAAATCCAACGCGAGAACACTATTCCTGCACAAATTGTGAGGCAGTGCCGCGCGTGAGCGCGATTTTCGAATACGTTGTCAGGAAGTGTCAGGCGGGAGCCGCTGTTGTTGTAAACTGGGAGCCGACGACAGAATCTGATGGCCATAAGCTGTCCCGTGAATTATATTTAGCGTTGTATATATAAGGGGTGCGAGCCCTGGGAGGAGCACTTCGACAGAAAAAATATTAGGGTCACCGGGGGAGGGAAATCAACAATCAGTAATTCTTTATGAAAATTCAGCGCTCCCCTGCGATACTCCCTCACACTTTACTCCGAGAGGCCCTGGCCAGAGAGGGCCCGAGCATCAGCAAGGGTGCTCTCGCCTGAGACCTCGCAATTTAGCACCTCAGGGGGGTCCTTCAGAGCAGTATTGCAGCTACTTGCGGATGTCGGAACGGCCGTTTCGCTTGAGACTTCCTCCAATGTCGTAATACACATGTGTCCTTCAGAACCAGGTTGCTGCTACTCGCGGATGGCGGCCCGGTCTTTTCACTCGAGACTTACTCCCGACTCAGCATCACAAAAGTTCCCTTCAGAGCATTGCCGGTGCTTCTCGCGGATGCCGGAACAGCCGTTTCGCTTTAGACACCCTCGCAATTCAGCAGCACAAGGGAATATGTCAGAGCAGTCTTGCCGCTACCTGCGGAGACCCCAGGAACCCCCAGGGACGCTGCTGGGATATATCTGTTCGGGGGGCAGCTTTTTGACCATCCCGCCCCCAGGAGGCCCCAGGAGGCATTCTCTGTACTAGGGTACCCATCGGTCGGAAGAAGTATGTAGAAACATGAAGTAGGAAGGCGATGAAAATAGATTGGGTTCCGTCCGCCCCCTGAGAAGTACAGAAAAGGTGAAACCACTCGATCATTGAAGTAGGAAGGTGCTTAAAGTATATTGGAATCTGGGAACCCAAAAATACCTACTTTCAACGACCGATGAGTATGTCTTCGGACTGCGCTATTTGGCCGCCCTGTCCAGCACAACGGGGTCGAGCCGCAGGAGAGGGGCGGCCAAGCCTGTGGGGGCGAAACTCATGAGGACGAAGCCTACGGGTGGCTGAAGAGCAGCTCCCGAACACTTATACCAATGCAGAAAAGAAAAGTGCCTCCTGGGGCCTCCCTGGGGGCGGGGGTGCCGACAAGCGCTCCCCGAACACAGGATTATCCCAACACGCAAAAGCGTTCCCTGGGGCCCCTCTCCCAGGGCTCGAACCCTTTGTGTGTTACGCATGTTCCTATCGAGTGCCCCATCGGCAGGAACTCGATCCTTATTCCCCATATCCTAAGATGGGGTTCTTGTTCCCAATATCCTAAATATGGGGTTCTTGTTATTGGCGGACCGCGCCGGAGGAGAGAGAACACACCACTCCTCTCACTCAGACCCACTCACTCATCACTCAGACTCACTCATTACTCAAACCCACTCATCACTCAGACTCACTCATCACTCAGACTCACTCATCACTCGGACTCAGTCATGACTCAGACTCATCACTCATCACTCAGACTCACTCATCACTCAGACTCACTCATCACTCAGACTCACTCATCACTCAGACTCACTCGTACTTGTACTCATACATTCACTACACTCACTCAGGTCCACTCATCGGATGACTCACACACACTGATGTTGAGGATGTCTCAGGCGATTCTGTGGCTTCAGCACTCCTAAGGGGAGCGGCGGGGGGGTATTTCACTCGGCCCCTTTCGCAGGATTTTGTGGGGATGTCTCAGGCGGTTTGGCCATTTTCTCTTCCAACACGTTTCGCTTTCGGAGCAGATTTGGAGGATGCCTCAGGCGATTCGCTGGTTTCAGCACTCCTAAGGCGAGCGGCGGTGGGGTATTTCACTCGGCCCCTTTCGCGGGATTTTGTGGGAATGTCTCAAGCGGTTTGGCCATTTTCTCTTCCAACATGTTTCGCTTTCGGAGCAGATTTGGAGGATGCCTCAGGCGATTCGCTCGTCTCAGCACTCTAAGGGGAGCGGCGGGAGGGTATTTCACTCGGCCCCTTTCGCGGGATTTTGTGGGGATGTCTCGAGCGGTTTGGCCATTTTCTCTTCCAACATGTTTCGCTTTCGGAGCAGATTTGGAGGATGTCTCAGGCGATTCGCTGGTTTCAGCACTCTAAGGGGAGCGGCGGGGGGGTATTTCACTCGGCCCCTTTCGCGGGATTTTGTGGGGATGTCTCAGGCGGTTTGGCCATTTTCTCTTCCAACATGTTTCGCTTTCGGAGCAGATTTGGAGGACGTTCGCGCCCAGTTTGCGGGGATGTCTCAGGCGGTTTGGCCGTTATGATGCTGGGCATCTGTCGTTTTCGGAACAATTTTGGGAGGATGTCTCAGGCGATTTGCTGGTTTCAGCACTCCCAAGGAGGAGGAGGAGGAGGAGGAGGAGGAGGAGGAGGAGGACGAGGAGGAGGAAGAGGAGGAGGAGGAGGAAGAGAAGGAGGAAGCGAGGAGGAGGAGGAAGAGGACGAGGAGGGAGGAGGAGGAGGAGGACAGCATGAACACGGTAGGAGCAGAAGCAGGAAGGGGAGGATGATGATGATGATGATGATGATGATGATGATGATGATGATGATGAGGAGGAGGAGGAGGAGGAGGAGGAGGAGGACGTGGGCAACTCGAGTAGCCAGGGCCAGACGATCGAGGTTCGGTGTTCCAAAGCTTTAGGTTTTACTCAAACGCTTCCGCCTCACTCTCCTTCGCTCTCCGCTCTCCTTCACTCTTCTGCATTCATACTCACTCATACTCAGACCCAGTAACACGCAGGCTCACTCGCACTTAGACTCGCTCATATCCATACTTAAACTTACTCACACTCAGACTCACGCTCAGAACCACTCATACTCAAACTCGCTCCTGCTCAGACTCATCATCCTTCGGTCCGCTCAAACGCAGACTGGCTCACACTCAGACTGCCTCACATCCATACCCAAGCACACTCGGCTCACTCGCACCCAGATTCATTCACACAGAATTTTTCTCACACTCAGACCCACTCAAGCCCAGACTCACTCATGCTCAGACTCATCATGCTACGATCCGCTCAATCACAGACTGGCTCACACTCAGATTCGTCCATACTCAGACCCACTCGCACACAGACGCACCCGCGCTCATATTTACCCATACGCATACCCACTCAAACCCAGGCTCAATCGCACCCAGATTAACTCATACTCGGAATCAGTCGCTCTCAGATTTGCTATTGGTCGCACTCATGCTTGCAGACTGTGGGAATGTCTCGAGCGAGCGGTTCGCCCTCGCACGCAGGCGCTCATTGACAGATATCAAGAGAAAGACGTACCAATAGAATGAGATGCACATATGGGGAGCCCCGCGTCGAGTAATTCCCCATATCCTAAGAATGGGGTTCTTATTATTGGCAGGCCGCGCAGGAGGAACACAGGAGAACAGGAACACCCTCACCCCCTCTCACCCAGACCCACCCAGACAGTCATGACTCAGACTCATCACTCATCACTCAAACTCACACATCACTCAGACTCACTCATCACTCAGACTCACTCATCACTCAGACTCACTCGTACTTGTACTCATACATTCACTACACTCACTCAGGTCCACTCATCGGATGACTCACACACACACTGATGTTTAGGATGTGCCAGGCGATTCGGTTGTCTCAGCACTCCTAAGGGGAGCGGCGGTGGGGTATTTCACGGGGTCCCGTTCGCGGAATGTTGTGGGGATGTCTCAAGCGGTTTGGCCACGTTCTCTCCCAACATGTGTTGTTTTCGGGGCAGATCTGGAGGATGTCTCAGGCGATTCGCTCGTCTCAGCACTCGAAGGGGGGCGGCGGGGGGGTATTTCACGAGGTCTCGTTCGCTGAATGTTGTGGGGATGTCTCAAGCGGCTTGGCCATGTTCTCTTCCAACATGTGTCGTTTTCTTAGCAGATTTGGAGGATGTCTCAGGCGATTCGCTCGTCTCAGGACTCTATGGGGGGCGGCGGGGGGTATTTCACGGGGTCCTGTTCGCGGAGTTTTGTGGGGATGTCTCATGCGGTTTGGCCAGTTTCTCTCCCACCATGTTTCGCTTTCGGAGCAGATTTGGAGGATGTCCCAGGCGATTCGCTGGTTTCAGCACTCCTAAGGGGAGTGGCGGGGGGGTATATCACTCGGCCCCTTTGGCTGGATTGTGTGGGGGGATGTCTCAAGCGGTTTGGCCATTTTCTCTTCCAACATGTTTCGCTTTCGGAGCAGACTTGGAGGATGTCTCAGGCGATTCGCTGGCTTCAGCACTCTAAGGGGAGCGGCGGTGCGGTATTTCACTCGGCCCCTTTCGCTGGATTTTGTGGGGATGTCTCAAGCGGTTTGGCCATTTTCTCTTCCAACATGCTTCGCTTTCGGAGCAGACTTGGAGGATGTCTCAGGCGATTCGCTGGTTTCAGCACTCTAAGGGGAGCGGCGGGTGGTATTTCACTCGGCCCCTTTCGCTGGATTTTGTGGGGATGTCTCAGGCGGTTTGGCCATTTTCTCTTCCAACATGTTTCGTTTTCGGAGCAGATTTGGAGGACGTTCGCGCCCAGTTTGCGGGGATGTCGCAGGCGGTTTGGCCGTTATGATGCTGGGCATCTGTCGTTTTCGGAGCAGTTTTGGGAGGATGTCTCAGGCGATTTGCTGGTTTCAGCACTCCCAAGGAGGAGGAGGAGGAGGAGGAGGAGGAGGAGGAGGAGGAGAGGAGGAGGAGGAGGAGGAAAAGAAGGAGGAAGCGAGGAGGAGGAGGAAGAGGACGAGGAGGAGGAGGAGGAGGAGGAGAGGAGGACAGCATGAACACGGTAGGAGCAGAAGCAGGAAGGGGAGGATGATGATGATGATGATGATGATGAGAGAGGAGGAGGAGGAGGAGGAGGAGGAGGACGTGGGCAACTCGAGTAGCCAGGGCCAGACGATCGAGGTTCGATGTTCCAAAGCTTTAGGTTTTACTCAAACGCTTCCGCCTCACTCTCCTTCGCTCTCCGCTCTCCTTCACTCTTCTGCATTCATACTCACTCATACTCAGACTCAGTCACACGCAGGCTCACTCGCACTTAGACTCGCTCATATCCATACTTAAACTTACTCACACTCAGACTCACGCTCAGAACCACTCATACTCAGACTCGCTCCTGCTCAGACTCATCATCCTTCGGTCCGCTCAAACGCAGACCGACTCACACTCAGACTGCCTCACATCCATACCCAATCACACTCGGCTCACTCGCACTCAGATTCATTAACACACACTTTTTCTCACACTCAGACCCACTCAAGCCCAGACTCACTCATGCTCAGACTCATCATGCTACGATCCGCTCAATCACAGACTGGCTCACACTCAGATTCGTCCATACTCAGACCCACTCGCACACAGACGCACTCGCGCTCATATTTACTCACACGCATACCCACTCAAACCCAGGCTCAATCGCACCCAGATTAACTCACACTCAGAATCAGTCGCTCTCAGATTTGCTATTGGTCGCACTCATGCTTGCAGACTGTGGGAATGTCTCGAGCGAGCGGTTCGCCCTCGCACACAGGCGCTCATTGACAGATATCAAGAGACAGACGTACCAAGAGAATGAGATGCACATATGGGGAGCCCCGCGTCGAGTAATTATTACTTGGTTGGACGCCTCCTACTCCTCCTTCTTCCTCTTCTCCTCCCCTCCTCCTCATACCCAGACTTACTCATACACAGACTGACTCACACTCAGACTTACTCATACCCAGACTTACTCACACACAAAATTACTCATACACAGACCTACTCATACTCAGACCTACTCATACTCAGACTTACTGATGCTGAGACTCACGCACGCCCCGTTCGCGGCCGTTTTGTGGGGATGCTTCAAGCGGTTTGCCAGCGTTCTATCCCAACATCCTTCGCTTTCGAAGCAGATTTGAAGGATGTCTCGAGCGAGGCGCTCATTTTCACGTCCCTAAGAGGAGCCGCCGAGGGGTATTGCACGGTCCCGTTCGCGGCCGTTTTGTGGGGATGTCTCAAGCGGTTTGCCTGTGTGCTGTCCCAACATCATTCGCTTCCGGAGCAGATTTGAAGGATGTCTCGAGCGAGGCGCTTATTTTCACGTCCCTAAGAGGAGCCGCCGAGGGGTATTGCACGGTCCCGTTCGCGGCCGTTTCGTGGGGATGTCTCAAGCGGTTTGCCTGTGTGCTGTCCCAACATCATTCGCTTCCGGAGCTGATTTGGAGGATGTCTCGAGCGAGGCGCTCATTTTCACGACCCTAAGGGGAGCCGCCGAGGGGTATTGCACGGTCCCGTTCGCGGCCGTTTTATGGGGATGTCTCAAGCGGTTTGCCTGTGTGCTGTCCCAACATCATTCGCTTTCGGAGCAGATTTGGAGGATGTCTCGAGCGAGGCGCTCATTTTCACGACCCTAAGGGGAGCCGCCGAGGGGTATTGCACGGTCCCGTTCGCGGCCGTTTTATGGGGATGTCTCAAGCGGTTTGCCTGTGTGCTGTCCCAACATCATTCGCTTTCGGAGCATATTTGGAGGATGTCTCGAGCGAGGCGCTCATTTTCACGACCCTAAGGGGAGCCGCCGAGGGGTATTGCACGGTCCCGTTCGCGGCCGTTTTGTGGGAATGTCTCAAGCGGTTTGCCTGTTTTCTGTCCCAGCATCCTTCGCTTTCGGAGCAGATTTGGAGGATGTCGCGAGCGAGGCGCTCGTTTTCACCACGCTATGGGGGGGCCGCCAGGGGTTATCTCAGGGTCCCGTTCGCGGCCGTTTTGTGGGGATGTCTCAAGCGGTTTGCCTGTTTTCTGTCCCAGCATCCTTCGCTTTCGGAGCAGATTTGGAGGATGTCTCGAGCGAGGCGCCCAATTTCACGTCCCTAAGAGGAGCCTCCGAGGGGTATTGCACGGTCCCGTTCGCGGCCGTTTTGTGGGGATGTCTCAAGCGGTTTGCCTGTGTGCTGTCCCAACATCATTCGCTTCCGGAGCAGATTTGGAGGATGTCTCGAGCGAGGCGCTTATTTTCACCCCCCAGGTGGGCCAGATTTTGAAGATGTCTCGATCGGTTTGCTTGTTTTTGTGGCCAGACTCGTGGGCACAGATCCTCTTCAGGATGCCACAGGAGGCTCCAACAGGCTCCAGGAGGCCCCAGGAGACCACATGAGGTCCCAGGAGGTATCAGGAGGCCACAGAAAGACTCAAGAGGCCACAGGATGTCCCAAGAGGCTCCAGGAGGCTCCAGGAAGCTCCAGGAGGCATCGGGAAGCCACAGGAGGCCGCAGGAGGCCATAGGAAGCGCCAGGAGGCCTCGGAAGGCAGCAGGAGGCCCCGAAAGGGCCCAGCAGGAGGCCTCCAACAGGAGTGGCTCCAATCCCATGTGTTTTACGTATGCTCCTTTAGATTGGGCCTCACCTGGAGCACGAATCCTTCATGTTACACGTATGTTTCTATATATTGTCTTTCTCCTGTGTACACAATCCTAACTGTTTTACTTATGTTCCTATATATTGGGCCTCACCTGGGGCACGAGTCCTTGGTGCTTTACGTGTGTTCCTATAGATTGCCCTTCTCCTGCGGCTCCAATCCGCAATGTTTTATGTACGTCTGTTGCTATAGATTGGGCCTCCCCTGGGGCACGAATCCTCCCTAGGAGGTTTCAGGAGGCCCCAGGAGGCCCCAAGAGGCTCCTGGACGCCCCAGTAGGTTCTAGGAGGCCCCAGGAGGCCCCAGGCTCATGCGCAGAGACGCGCTCGTACTACTGAGGCTCATTCACACTCCAAGTCATTCGCAGTTAGATTCATGAACAGACCGTCTTAACTGAAGCCCGTTTAGATTCGAAACCTCTTGCGCCTAGACATTCACGGCGGACAGGTCCATGCGAATGGATGCACATATGGGGAGCTCCACGCAGTGAAAAAGTGCATTATGAATGTTGTAGGTTCCCTTCGACTGGGGCTCGAATCATTTAGTGTTTCACGTATCTACCTACAGTTTCCCCCTCTTTAGGGGGGTCAATCTCTTCGCGTGCTGTACCCCCACCGCTCCCCATAGTCGCACTGTGTTTTACGCGTCGTGCGAGCTGACAATGGGAATGTGCCTCGGGCGAGGTGTTGGCTCGACCTCCTTGGGCGGGAGATCTGGGTGTGGGAATACCGACCCCCCGTTTCATTGAGTCCTCCAAAGATGGATGCATTCACAGGTGGTTGATCCCCCCAACGGTGTCCACTGCTGGTTCCCCCAAAAATGGTGTCCCTCCTGGGGCTCGCACGCTTTCTTCAAGGAGATGTCTTGACCCTCGGGCTGCGACCCTGGGCACCCGAACTACAACAACGACAATCATTTTGAGACTAGTCGCTCTTATTTGTTCACGTGTCATTCAACACGTATATCTCCCAACCCCTCGATACCGCCCTCTTCGTTTTCTCTCGTGCTTCCCTTGGGGGTATATCTTTCCTACCTGCCGCGTGCACGTTGGCGCAGCCCCTGAAACAGGAACAAAAAGGGAGGAGGGGAACTAAGGTTAGGAGAAAACTACTAAGAGGTTTTCGTCGGAACAATTAAGCAGGATTAAGCCCCTTTGGGATCTATTACGCAGGAAAGGGCCTTGGATTAAGCCGGATTAAGCGGGATTCAGCCAGACTTCGGACCAGAGCAAAATCAGAATTTGACCTCCCAGGAGTTGCATCCGAACAAAGGGGACGGAGAAGGATGGACCACGAGGGAGATTTGCAGAAGGAGGGGTAGGACCAGCAGAACAAGCGGCAACACCACTCGGGCGGGCCGGGCGGGCATACCCTAACGAGCAGGTCGGGCGGGCGGGCCAAGCGGCCGGGTCGAGCGGGCGGGTCGCTGAAACGCAAATCCAAGATGCATCGCAGAGAAGTTTCGCGAGACATCCTCCTCCTCCTCCTCCTCCTCCTCCTCCTCCTCCTCCTCCCTCCTCCTCCTCCTCCTCCTCCTCCTCCTCCTCCCCCTCCTCCTCCCTCCTCCTCCTCCTCCTCCTCCTCCTCCTCCTCGTCCTCCTTCTCCTCCTCCTTCCCCTCCCCCCTCGCGATTCCCAAGCGGATCGCGAGGACATCCCAAACGAAAGCGTGATTCCTGAGTCGTGGGGTCACGGCGCCGCAAGACACTGCGAGGGAATCCCACGCGAGAGCGCAACTCCTGCATAATGTGTGAGGGAGTCCCGCACGAGACCGCGGTTCTCAAATACATTCCAAGGAAATATCAACTGTGAACCGCTGTTATTGCTGTAACCCGGGAGCCAAGGGCCCAGTTTGAAGACCGAAACTCTACTAAAGTGCGAGCCCCGTGAGGGCCACTTTGATTGACAAACGTAAGGTTCACCAGAGGGGGGATCAACGTAATTTATTGTTTAAACATGAAAATTCAACAACGGCTCCCGCATGATGCTTCTGCACATCTTATCCAAAATCGCGCTCTCGCCCTGGACACTCCTCTCACTTTCTTGAACCGCCGCGTCCTCGACACTCAGGAATCACGCTCTCGCTCAGGACGTCCTTACGGTTTACTTTGGGATCGCGCTATCACTCGCGACATCCTCGCTCGCACAGGACTGACGCTTCAGCGACCCGCCCACTTATTTCGGCCGTCTGGGCCCGCCCGCCCGAACCCCGCCCGTTAAGGTCTGCCCGCCCCGCCCTTCTGACTCTGCCGTTTGTTTTCCCGCTCCTGGCCCCCTCCTGCCGACCTCTCTCGTGGTCCATCCTTCTCCCTCCTCTCCCCTGGCCCCGGGGAGGCTATCTGGCGTGGAGGGAAACGGCCCGTGTCCTTCGCGTGAACTGAATTCCCCTGGATTGCCAGCCCCAGGATCGGCAGCCACCCTCCCCATGGGGGCGATCGGAAGTTGGCGACCGGGGCTGCCCCCCGTTGCTGGGCTCCCCCCCCCCCAGCAAAAGGCCCTCAGGCCCCATCCTCCGCTCGCCGCCCGGCTCCGGGAGGCGTGGCGGGCAGGTTGAATGCGGTGTCGCGCTCCCTGCCCCTTCAGGCATGCGCCCATGCTTTTTAATGCGCCTTGGGCGCTTTCTCGGCGAATTCCGGACGGTCGTTCGACCCCTCAGAGAGCAGGGTTCAGTGCAGCTCGTCTCATGGTGTCTTTGCGCAATGTGCCGCTTCCCACAGTTTGCATTCCCTTTGAAGGGTTTCACGGCGCCATCTCACCTGTCCCAAAGCTTTTGAGCCATTTGAGTGTCAGGTCTCAGGCCTCCCGCGAATATCCGTTCCGGGGGCTGCCATGTTTCTCCCAACCATCCTGTGGTGTTGGGTCCTCGTTTTGAAAAGACAGCGCCCCGCGTCCCACCTCTTTCCTCCTTCCTGCTCCTCCCCCTCCCCCTCCTCCTCCCACCATCATCATCGTCATCATCATCATCGTCGTCATCACCAATTTCGGCACACCCCTCACACGTTTCGTGGCCCCGTGGGGAGCTCCGCCGAAGGTCCCAATGGGTGTGCCCGCATGCGTCCCGCACACCCATTTCCGCACACCCCTCACACGTTTCGTGGCCCCATAAGGAGCTCCACCGAAGGTCTCAGTGGGTGTGCCTGCATACGTCCCGCACACCCATTTCGGCACACCCCTCACACGCTTCGTGGCCCCATAGGGAGCTCCACCGAAGGTCCAAGTGGGCGTGCCCGCCTGCGTCCCGCACACCCATTTCTGCACACCCCTCACACGTTTCGTGGCCCCATAAGGAGCTCCACCGAAGGTCCCAGTGGGTGTGCCCGCATGCGACCCGCACACCCATTTCGGCACACCCCTCACACGTTTCGTGGCCCCATAGGAGCTCCACCGAAGGTCCCCGTGGGTGTGCCCGCATGCGTCCCCCCCCCCCCCCCACACCACACACACACACACACACACACACACACACACACACACACACACACACACACACACACACACACACACCACACACACACACACACACACACACACACACACACACACACACACACACACACACACACACACACACACACACACATTTCGGCACACCCCTCACACGCTTCGTGGCCCCATAGGGAGCTCCGCCGAAGGTCCCAATGGGTGTGCCCGCATGCGTCCCGCCAATGTCGGCACACCCCTCACACGTTTCGTGGCCCCATAAGGAGCTCGGCCGAAAGTCCCAGTGGGTGTGCCCGCATGCGTCCCGCACACCCATTTCGGCACACCGCTCACACGTTTCGTGGCCCCATAAGGAGCTCCACCGAAGGTCCCAGCGGGTGTGCCCGCATACGTCCCGCACACCCATTTCGGCACACCCCTCACGCGCTTCGTGGCCCCATAGGGGCTCCACTGGCACAGTCCGCATGCGTCCCCGCCAATCATGCCGGCCCACCCCTCACACGTTTCGTGGCCCCATAAGGAGCTCGGCCGAAAGTCCCAGTGGGTGTGCCCGCATGCGTCCCGCACACCCATTTCGGCACACCGCTCACACGTTTCGTGGCCCCATAAGGAGCTCCACCGAAGGTCCCAGCGGGTGTGCCCGCATACGTCCCGCACACCCATTTCGGCACACCCCTCACACGCTTCGTGGCCCCATGAAGAACTCCACCGAAGGTCCCAGTGGGTGTGCCCGCATGCGTCCCGCACACCCATTTCGGCACACCCCTCACACGCTTCGTGGCCCCATGAGGAACTCCACCGAAGGTCCCAGTGGGTGTGCCCGCATGCGTCCTGCACGCCAATTTCGGCACACCCTGTACACGCTTCGTGGCCCCATAGGGAGCTCCACCGAAAGTCCCAATGGGTGTGCCCGCATGCGTCCCGCACACCCATTTCAGCACACCCCTCGCACGCTTCGTGGCCCCATAGGGAGCTCCACCGAAGGTCCCAATGCGCGTGCCCGCATGCGTCCCGCACACCCATTTCGGCACACCCCTCACACGTTTACAAGGAGCTCCACCGAAGGTCCCAGCGGGCGTGCCCGCATGCGTCCCGCACACCCATTTCGGCACACCCCTCACGCGCTTCGTGGCCCCATAGGGGCTCCACTGGCACAGTCCGCATGCGTCCCCGCCAATCATGCCGGCCCACCCCTCACACGTTTCGTGGCCCCACAGGAGCTCGGCCGAAGGTCCCAGTGGCACAGTCCGCATGCGCCCCCGCCGTTCATTTCGGCCCACCCCTCGCACGCTTCGTGCCCCGTAGGAGCTCCACCGAAGGTCTCAGAGGCAAAGTCCGCCTGCGTCCCCGCAACTCATTTCGGCACACCCCTCACACGCTTCGCGGCCCCATAGGAGCTCCGCCGAAGGTCCCGGCGGCACAGCCCACACGCGCCCCCGCCACCCATTCCGGCACACCCCTCATACGTTTCGTGGCCCCATAGGGAGCTCCGCCGAAGGTCCCAGTGGCACAATCCGAATGCGCCCCCGCCACTCATTTCGGCGCACCCCTCACACGCTTCGTGGCCCCATGAGGAACTCCACCGAAGGTCCCCGTGGCGCAGTCCGCATGCGCCCCCGCGCACCAATTTCGGCACACCCCTCACACGTTTAGTGGCCCCATAGGAGCTCCGCCGAAGGCCCCCGTGGCACAGCCCGCCTGTGTCCCCGCAACTCATTTCGGCACGCCCCTCACACGTTTCGTGGCCCCATAGGAGCTCCACCGAAGGTCCCCGTGGCGCAGTCCGCATGCGTCTCCCTCACCCAATACGCATTTCGTGGCCCCATATGGAGCCCCACCGAAGGTCTCAGCCAGCCAGCTGGCTCTCCTTGCTCTGCGCAGCGGACGACCCGCGCGCGTCGCTGGGACCCCTCCTGGGCGACCTGCGCGCGTCGCGGGGACTCCGCGCTGCGCTGCGCTCGCAGCCTTGGACTTTTGAGCGCGCGGGCAAAGAGGGAGTAAAAGAAGGGGAGGAAGCGGGCGCGATCCTCGCGGGGGGGCGCGCCGACATTGGCGTCGCGGCGCGCGTGCGATGCCGCCAGGGAGTCCCGGGGGAGCTCCTTGCGGCGGCCACGCCCAGCGTCGCGAGTACTCAGAGGCAGTCATTCTCAAACTATTGACATTCATATACGATTGCACCATGCTTTGTCACACTCGCATTCCTGCACGTAGACTCGCTCGCACGCAGGTTCATTCACAGTCAGAAGCACTCGCGCTCATATTCGCCCGCCCTCAGTGCCCCTACGTAATCAGATCAATAGTTTTCGTTCGCGCTGTGTACCACGCAACTCATTTCGGCACGCCCCTAGCGCGGTTCGTTGCCTCATAGGGATCGCCGCCGAAAATGTGAATCACTATTGCGGTACTCACACCTGCATATGGTGGGTTCCCTCGTCAGGCTAATTTTTGATTGTTCGGTCACTTGACAGCTCTGGCCTCCAGCGACTCTACGGCACCTGTGCAATGCCACGCGTCAGTGCCGCACTCCGTGGCCGCCTCTCCCCTGTTTTATGGGCTGCGCCGACTACGCGGGGGACAGAGGGACAGTTAAGGTCCACCATCCGCAGAAACGGATCCTAGCCGCTGGGCCAAGGAGGCCGTGCCTCGGGAAAGTGCTGGGAAGCCTGCGCCGCCCTATAAGCGCGCGAGCCGCGCCACCGCCTCGGCTAGAGCAAACTCAGCGCTAAGCGCCGAGCCTACCCTATACAAGGCGGTTGAATTGACCAGGCACGGCGCCTGCTGTCAGCAGCAGGAGCAGGGGCCATGCGGAGGGACCTCCACAATTGCGACTTCTCACAGCACAAGTGGGATCTGCTGAGACTATGCGCCATGCAGCGGGCGTAAAACTGGTGGCAGCGCAGAGACTGCCATAAAATATATGGAGGCACGAGTCAGTTGCACAAGACAATGCCTCCACTGCAAGACCTGGCATGACCCCAGGAAATGGGGCTGCCTTGAAAAAAAGTAGCCATCGGAAAAATGCAGGACAACGCAGGGACAGAGCCAACCAGGCCACAGTTGGGGCAACCCCAGAATGAACGCATTGCCCATTGTCCCCCAGCCGCCCGCAGGTGCCCAAGCACATAAATGCGACTACATGCCAAGTGGCAAATACACGCAACTAAGCGAGGCTCAGCCACCGCGGCAAAGCTTAGACAGACAGGAAGGCACACTCTACGCAGGAGTGCGGGCCACTGCCAGCGAACAGAAAAGCTCGGACACAATGCCGACCGCCACGGCGATGTGGCGCCCAGGACTGACGCGAGAAGTGGGCAAGCAGAAAGACACGGGGCCATTTTCCGCGAAGTGGGGGTGCCCCGTGTCTATCTCCCAATCCGCAGCGTCAATCCGATAATCGCGAATCAGATCAGCCACGAACCATTGACTCGGGATCAAAACAGAACCAAGGACGGACCCAACACAAGGCGGCGGCCGCGGCTCGCGACAGGCGAGGAGCTCGCCCCTGAACCGAGCCTGGCTCGACGAGGCAACCCCTTCACACGGCGCAAGGAGCTTGCGCCAGGTCGGGGCCTCGAAGTAACAGTGCGCCGCGCGTCGGCGGCAGACGAAAAAGCGGCCGGCGGGCTGCGCACTTTGCCCTCTGAACAGGCAGGCGCCATGGGGCCCCATCGGGGGCTCGGCGGAGCCCTCGGGCCCAGTTCAAAGAGGGCGGCCTTGACAGCAGCGCATCGGGCCCCAGGGGGGGCCCCTCTGCGCCGCCAGGCCCGCGAAGCCGCGAGGTAAATGGAGGGGCGTAGGCCTGCAACTTGTGCCGGGCTGCTCGCGCTTCTGCCTGCCCACGAGCGCGGAGCGATGGCGCCGCGCGCAATGAGCGCCGCCCGACACCCCCTCCACCGCCTGCAGACCATGGGAAAGCAGAGCGAGCTGCGGCACATAATCGCCCAGCACCCTTGGTCGCGTCGGCACCTCTGGGGCAGCGGCGGCTGCGTGTTGCGCAACTCTCGACGAGAAATCCAGGGCGCGGCAACGAACTTTGAAGGGCTCTCGAAGATGAGCCGCTCAAACCTTCGGCGGCTCATGCTCGGCCGCCCCCGACCCAGCGAAACGGATCAGCCCGCGCATTGCCGATGCAATCGGCGACGCTTTGGCCCAGGCCCTCGGCCCGGATCGCTGGTTCCACCGGGGCATGCTCAACGTCGCGGTGGGCCGGGGCCCAGCGGGCGCAGGCCTCCCAGGCCTGTCTCGATACCGCTCAAACATTTGCCTCCATGCCGACGCGTGCTTGGCCGCGTCCGCGGCAAGACCGCGGTCCCAGGAGACGCCCTCCTTCCGCGCGGACAAATGGTCAGCCGCGACTTCGGGGGCCCCCAGCCCAACGCGCAAACGCGCGGAGGATGGCCTGGCGCTCCGCCCTCGGGACCCTTTGGACAGGCCCCGCAAGGGCCCCGTACTCAGCCCTCACGGGCCAGCCCCCGGGCGGGCAGGGATACCACGGACCAGCCGCATCTGGTGGCCTCAAGGGGCGCCGACGCCAGGCCACTCTCGCCCGCGCGCAGGCGACGCTCCCAGAGCGCTCTTTCCGCGCCCTGTTTATAATTATTATTATTATTATATATATATATATATATATAAAAGAAAAAAACGTCTCGTCGGCCGCAGGCGGGGTCTAGATGGGGAGAGAAGGCAGCCCGTGCACCAGCTCGGGGGAATCGAAGTCGGGGGGGATCCATTACGCCCGCCGTTTCAACCACGGACTTGCTTCAGGATCGATGCTCCCAGACCAGGAGATTGTTTTTTTTTATTCTGGCCGATAACGCTCGTTACCCGGGGGGGGGGGGGGGGCGGTCGTGCCCCCCGGGTAACGGTAACGCTTGGGCTGGGCGGGGTATGGCGAAGCAGGGGCGCTCTGCGATCGCCATAGTATGCGCGCGAGCAGCACTCTCTGCCTGAGAGCACCACAGTGGCTTGCGATTCGAGTACAAGCGCAAAGCCCGCCGCGTGGTCCCGGCACCACGCCCGCGCCCGCGCGCGCGACGACGATGATCGACGAGCGACGAGCGACGAGGTCGACGACGACGACGACGACGACGACGTTTGCCGCCTGTTTCGGCCTCCGGAGGCCGTTTTCGAGCGCCGTCGACGACGACGACGGCGACGACGACAACGACGACGACGACGACGACGACGTTGTTGTTTTTGTGCCTTTGTCGGACTCCGGAGGCCGTTTTTCGGGCGCCGTCGACGACGACGACGACGATTCGAGTACAAGCGCAAAGCCCGCAAGCACCAGCATCGCGCATGCGAGCGCCGCAATGGCCTGCGAGCGCCCACAGTGCGCCTGCGACCATCACACCACAGTGCGCATGCCTTCGGGCACCAGCATGTTGGAGGGGAAGACCGAGACCCCCCCCGCGCACGAGCGTTACCGTTACGGGGGGGGGGGGGGGGGAGAAGCCCGGGTAACGAGCGTTACCCCCCAGAGGATAAAAAAACAATCTCCAGAGCCCCTCGCATCCGTAAAACTGGTGGCCTAGCTTGCCTTGTGGGAGCTCGCGGAAATCGCACTTGCTGCTATCGACATAGTCATGCCCGCAGTCCGCAGCGCCCTAAAACATCATCCTCTGACCCCCTGCATCTCCTGAAGCCCGAGCCTAAGAACCCTCATCCAGACAGCCTCGCGCCCGTGGGCCTCAGGAAGACTAGACGCTAGCTGTGCACCCCGCGCCCCGCTTATTCTAACTCTCGAGCGAAGCCTGGCCCCACAAGGTGAGGTGCGACAAAACGAATTGATCTGCCGGCGATCAGACCCGACGCGGCGCGGGCCGATCAACTCCCACCCCGCGCGCTGCAAAGACCACATGACGGCGCCCATGGGGCCCTCGACACTGGAACAATGAGGTTTAACACGCAAGGCCTGGGACGCCGCCCCCCACGCACATATGAGGTCCGAGCTCTTGGCCCGCCCTTTCTCAAACCCAGCGGCAATGCCTGGGCGCGAGGGGAACGGTAGCATCGCGCATAGGGTCGTCCAAAGGGTCACGATGGGAGCACAAGCAGGGCGCGACGTGGCAACTGCCTTTGGCTCCCATGAGCGAAGCAGCCAGCGCTCTCAGAATGCGGATAGCGGCGTCCGTTGCGCCTGAGACAGCAGCCCCGCGGCTGCCGCATGGCGTTAGCCCCGCTCTCCAGAGCCCCGCCACCCTCTCACCCCCCCGCCGCCCGACGCAGCGCGCCCATGCGATGCTGCGCCTCCGGGCCTCCATCGCGCGAGGGGCCCGCCTTTCAAAAAGATCGTGGCCTAAATTGCGCGCGTGCTTCTGGCGGCGGAAGCCGATCGGGCGGCCCGCCGAGGCCGCGATCTTCTCAGCGGCCACGCTCGATGCGACGCGCCCTGATTTGTTCGGCCAGAAAGGGGGGCGGGGGCCTACCGGCGAAACCTCGCGACAGAGCACGAGCGCGGCAGCGAGCGCAAACTTGGATTCAGGTGCGTCAGCCCCTCGCTACTCTAGCGACGCGTCACCCATGGGGGCCCGCGCGCTCACCGACGGGGGGCGAGCGATCACCCGCGCAACAGGTTGGCTTAGCACGGCAAGCATCACGGCCGAAGCAGCAGAACACCCCGCCAAAATTCCCTCGAAGCTGACGTGGGCGCCCGAGAGGGAACCGCGCGCATCGACCCTACTGGGGCCACGCAGCTCTGGACGGGCACCCAACCTATCACATGCGAGAAACCAAGCTGCAGAAAAAAAAAAAAAAACAAAAAAAACAAAAACAAAAACATCGAATCCATCAGAAGTTTTATCATCTATCAGAAAATAATCACATCTAGCAGCACAGACACGGAACGCAAGCCCCCAGCGTTCGAAACCTCCGCAGCGAGATTCGCATCAAAGGCCGAGTCGCTCGAGCTCCCCCCCCTCCCAGCCCCCCAAAACTCTTCAATTCTGGCGGCCAGCCCCCGCCTCTCGGCCACGACCCTGCGCAATCGGCCCCGGGCGCGGAAGAGGGAGACGAGGGGGGCAATCAGCCCGCGCCCCCCATCTGCCTTCGGGTAGCGGACCGGGCGGCAGACGATGCGCTCCGTCGGCCAGCTGCCCACCCTCTCACAACTCATTAGAAGGGCGGCCACTGCCTGGAGCATGCCAGGCGACTGATGCCGCAACAAAACGGGGGTGGATGCTCAAGCATCCCACAACCGGTCGCCCCTCGCAAACCGGCGACCGAAATCTGCGGAAGCGACGGCCAAGCATCGAAATCGGGCAGCGGCTCGGGCGCGCGGCGGCGTGAGTCGACCAGACAGGGGCCCACTCAGAGCAAACCGCATCAGCCAACTCCCGCGGCTGCGCTGGCTCGATGGCCTCGATCGCCACCTGTAACACTCGGATCCTGGACGAAAAAACTGCGCGCCCGCGGGCGCCGCCCTGAAAACTACCCCGCTCCGAAGCCTTTCATGGGGCTTCCCTCTGGGCAAGAAAACTGGCCTGACGTGTTTCAGCCTGGCCCGGGATTTGCTGAATCACGCAAGCCTTCGGTCGCAGGATCGGCCTCGCGCGGCAGCCGCGCCGCCCGCCCCAGCCGCGCTGCCGCTCGTCTCCCTCCTCACTCAACGAAGGCATGCGCATCTGCGGCGCGCGGTCGATTCCCGCGCGTCTGCCGCGCCCAGCGCGCCGACGAGCACCGCGCAGAGCACGCGGCATCCGCCCGCGGCAACCGCGCGCGCGCCGCCGCCGTGACCCGCTGCCAGACCGCGCCACGAGGCCCAGCGCGTCCTCGGCAGTCCTTCCTGGCGGGCCCCGTTACGTCATGCCGATGAAGCAACCCCCGCCCGATGCCGGCAACGCCTCGACCCCCAAATACCGCCGGCTCCTCGCCCGAGCTGGCGCCTTCGACCTCGCGCTCAGAGCAAGTCCAGCCTCTGGGGTAGCGCGCGCAGCCTGGCGGCGCCCAGGCTGGCGTCGTCTTCGGCCGGCGCGGCGCACGCGCCCGCGCGGTAGCATCAGGCCCGCGCGAAAGCACAGCCACGGGGCGACGAGGCGACAGGTTAGCCGAGAAGCACGCCACAGGGGCCGTGGTGCACATGGCCATGATCTCGCTCATGACAATCTAGTCGATGACCGATCCTGGGAGCCTCTCGGTGCACGTCGGGGTTTGGGTCGCGACCGCCGCGCCCCCCCTGGCCGCGGCCCACGACTTCAATCGCCCTGGCTGCCAGTTGGGACCGACCCCAAGAACCCAGTCATAACCAACGGCCTGCGCACTACGAACGCAGTCGGCAATCTCCGTCAAAAGGGCCACGTTCTTCGGGCCGACGAACTCATCCACCCAGAGATCAGCCGAAATCACGACGAAGCCGCCCTTCACCTTCGTGCGGACGTGGCCTGCGACCGCCCTGGACTGGACCAACACTCCCGAAAAGGCATCGCGGCGGCTTAGTAGTCTGCACATTCATCGGGCACAGCACCGCCGCGCCACCGCTCGACCCCCTGCCTCCTGGGGCCGCCGTCGCTTCCGCTGCTGCCCATGCGCCGCGGTAACCAGCCGCCCGCAACCTCGTCTGGAAGGGCCCAAGCTTGTCATCTGTGAGGTGGTTATCCTGGCAACACGGCACACTAGGGACTGCCCCCAGCGCGGGCTGCTCTGACTCCAGCAGCTCAACTACGGGCCCGTGAGAAGAAGTATTGGCCGTAGCAACCTGCATCATCAGCGCTGCCGCAGAGATCAACCACTCAAAGCTCGTCACATGCCTGCTTCTTGGCGAAACTCGAGAGGTTCTCGCCTGCACGCTTAACCGCATCACGTAGATCAGCACCCCCTTCAGGCACCTGCCTGTTGACTGACAGCAGGGACGCCCTGAGCATCTCGGGGTCCCCATCGGGCTGGGGGATCCAGCTCGGGGTCCCTGGGGCCGCTGCTGGCGTGGCAGCCACTGCCGCATTGGCCGCAGCCCTGCCCGCCGAGCCGTCCTCCCCCGCCCTGGGGCCGCCCGTGCTCTGGCCATCGGCCTGGGCTACTGCCTGCCGCGCCGCCTCTGCCGCCGCTGCCGCTCGGCGCTGCTGCTCGGCGCGATGCGCCGCCTCCGCTGCGCGCGCCTCTGTCAAGCAGCCGCGGAGCCGCGCCGCCAGCTCCTCCGACCCGCCAAAGGAGGCCAACAACTCGCCCAGTCGCCCTGCCGTGAACCCGCTTGCCACCACGGGCAGCACGTGCGTCAGGGAGGGCAGCTCGCTCTGGTTCGGCCTCGGCGACGCGACCAGCTGGCGGCGCTCGTCCTCCAGCTCGAGGAGCTCGTCGCCGAGGCCGTCCGGCTGCGCGCTAGCGTCCCTGACGGCCAGCTCCGCCTTGCACACCCTCTCGCGGAAGTCCGCCACGGGTGCCTCCTGTTTCTCCTTCCGCTTCCCCAACCGCTGGTGCAGGAAAGAGATCTCCTTGAGCCTGGTGTCGAGACTCTTGCCCGCAACCAGCCTCCTGCGCAGGTCCGATTGGCCGCAGCTTGTCGCGCGCTCCGATCAGCTCCGCACACTTGGACGCCTCGAGCGTGGCCAAGGTCTCCGTCACCTCTGCCAGCTCCCGCTTGATGTCGCCGTCGGGCCGTCGGGGTCCTTGCCAAAGCCATCGACCTCCATGGCATCGGTCCCATCACCCTGCTGCGACTGCTGACCCTTGAGCCTCAAACACTCCGCCCGCAGCTTTTTGATTTCAGACTCCTGGCTTCCCCCTCCTCCAGCGGCTCTAGTGCTCCTGGAGGGGGGTTGATCGAACTGCTCCTTGTGGCCCACGAGCGCTGTGCCCGTATGCTCTTTGCATAGCTGGCACGTGTCCGGGTCCGCATTGTTCCACCACCGATCCCCCGTCGAAGATGACCTGCAATGCTTGCAGTACCACAGCCTGGCCCAAGCCACTCGGCGACGCTTGTGCCCACTCTGAATAGGACCTGCTCGCGTCGACTCATCCCGCTTGGCTGCTGCCCCCATGCGCGATCGAGGACTGGATGGGAAGGCCGCTCGCCGAACGTGGGGCGAACCACGTCGGCAAAGCCCAAAACGCCTCGGCAGGCTGACTCGGGCGGTCGAGGAATGGAAAGCTGTGCGGGCCTCGAGCCTGCCCCCTCGGCTGCGTACAAGCTCCAGCGTCGGGAGCCACGTTGGAACTTGAGTCAAAATGGCTACGGACGCCGACTAAACGTGAAAAGAAAGGAACACATGTACCTTCAAGGGGGTACGATCGAAGACGAAAAGGGCATGTATCGAAGGCTTGGGGTAGACATGTTAAACGAAACACGAACATATGATATCGAAAAATATTAACATGAATTGTGTTGTAGTCGTCGCCCCCCTGACTCGCCCCGCGACCCACCCGCGACCCACCCGCGACCAACCCGCGATCCACCCGCAACCCACCCGCGACCCACCCGCCCGCACCCTCACTCTTGTCCGCAATTGCGGGGTGCTACGCACCGTGCCCCTTGCAAACTTGAACGGTGCTAGTGTGATCAAATAGGCAGAACTGGGGGCTCATGTCACGGGGGAGCTTGCAATTGTCATCCACCCCGTCGCTCCCACAATTTGCTCTTGTCCGCCCCGCCTCACTTTTTGACTGCGCTGCGGGAACGTTCGGTTCCCATTCCCGTTCACAGCGGGTACAAGACTCTGTCGTGACTAGTCACATGTAGCTAGGAAGATGCCAGGGAGCCACATACAAAAATATTACGTGACACCTGATTCTAGCACGTCCGGAAAACGATGCGAAACAAAGTCTCACATCGCACGTGCGTCTGTAACGCTCAGGCGACTTTATTGCTACGTATCCGATTCCCTTGCTACGTCCTTCACTTGTGAACCACATTCGGTCGCCTCTCTGGAACTGAGACAGGCAGCTATGTCTGCGGACTTGCATACGCGAAATCGAACTACCAAAACATCTGCATCCCGTGATCGCACTTACACGCTGCTACGCAAGCGGTGTGGGGTCACTGTGCAGCTCGGGTCCACGTACATGGGATGGGATCGGGGGGGGTCGAAGCAGCTGCTTCCCACAAAACAAGAAAGGCAATCCCCAGCAGTCGCCTCCTCTGCCCTCCTAGGTCACCCTCGCCCTTCTCTTCCTCCTCATGTTACCCATCCGTCTGCTCCTCATCCAACTCCTCCTCCTCACCATCACCCAACCATTCTCCTGATCGCCACAACCTGTCGGCGGCCGGAAGGCCTAGCAGGGTGCGGTACCACTTGCAGCTGTCCAAGGCCTGAGCTGTCGGAACCAGTAGAGGAGATTGGAACCCCACTCGGAGGAAGCAAGAGAAGGAGCTCGGATCAAGTTGGCAATCCCGAGCGCGGCAGCGGGGCCCGCTCGTAACCAGCTGTGCCCTCCCAAGAACTAGTACCAGCGCAGCAGCAGATCGGCATAGGCGCAAGCCCCCGCCCAGCGAGTAGAAGGTGCCTGTGCTGGGGGCACGGTCCTTGTACACCACCCGCACAAACAAGCTGGTCCAGCCACGAAACCGTGGAGCGGGGGCTGTGTGTTACATGATGTTTAATACACGGAGGCGTACTTCTTCCGTTTTCAAGGCAGACATGTATTGCTCGTTTGGGGGGTCAATATTTGATTCCGTTTGGGGATTCTCGTTCGCGAAATTTTCGGGCTGGTTCCATGTCGTACTGTCGTTGTTCCGTTTCGCTTTGCTTTGCTTTGGGCTGCGGGTGTTGCCCTGTTTTGCTGAGCCAGAGTAAGAAAAATTGAAAACGGGGCGGGGAAGCGCCCCCAGCGTTCTTATCACCGAAGGGGCCGGGTACAAACATGGCACCCTCTGGGGGCACGAGTTTTGCACCACCCCCAACAAGAAGCTGGCCCAGCACAAGGCACGCGCGCGGGGGTCGGTGGCCAAGAGTCGGCCCCCGATGGGCGCGAGCGGGGCCCCGCTCTCGCGAGGCCCTGGCGAGGGAGCAGCAGGCACTGCTCCCGCGCGGGGCCGCAACCCGGGGGGTGGGCGAACCTGGGACCTCGCGTGCGAAAATTATCCTGGCGAAGGACCCAACCATGTGCAGTTGTGAATATCGCATTGCGGGTGCCGCTTTCGGTGGAGCTCCCTGTGGGGCCACGAAACGCTGTGCTGGGTGGGGGTGACGCATGCGGGCGGCACCACTGGGGCCTTCGGTGGAGGTCCCTGTGGGGCCACGAAACGCTGTACTGGGCGGGGGTGACGCATGCGGGCGGCACCACTGGGGCCGTCGGTGGAGCTCCCTGTGGGGCCACGAAACGCTGTGCTGGGTGGGGGTGGCGCATGCGGGCGGCACCACTGGGGCCTTCGGTGGAGCTCCCTGTGGGGCCACGAAATGCTGTGCTGGGGTGGGGGTGACGCATGCGGGCGGCACCACTGGGGCCTTCGGTGGAGGTCCCTGTGGGGCCACGAAACGCTGTGTTTGGTGGAGGTGCCGAAATGGGTGTGCGGGACGCATGCGAGCGGTGGCACTGGGGCCTTCGGTGGAGCTCCCTATGGGGCCACGAAACGTGTGAGGGGTGTGCCGAAATGGGTGTGGCTGACGCATGCGGGCTGGGGCCACGAAACGTGTGAGGGGTGTGCCGAATTGGGTGTGGCTGACGCATGCGGGCGGCGGCACTGGGGCCTTCGGTGGAGCTCCCTATGGGGCCACGAAACGTGTGAGGGGTGTGCCGAATGGGTGTGGCTGACGCATGCGGGCGGCGGCACTGGGGCCTTCGGTGGAGCTCCCTATGGGGCCACGAAACGTGTGAGGGGTGTGCCGAATTGGTGTGGCTGACGCATGCGGGCGGCGGCACTGGGGCCTTCCCTATGGGGCCCCCTTGGGGCCAGCGACGAACGTGTGAGGGTGTGCCGAATTGGGTGTGGCTGACGCATGCGGGCGGCAGCACTGGGGCCTTCGGTGGAGCTCCCTATGGGGCCACGGTGTGAGGGGTGTGCCGAATTGGGTGTGGCTGACGCATGCGGCAGCACTGGGGCCTTCGGTGGAGCTCCCTATGGGGCCACGAAACGTGTGAGGGGTGTGCCGAATTGGGTGTGGCTGACGCATGCGGGCGGCAGCACTGGGGCCTTCGGTGGAGCTCCCTATGGGGCCACGAAACGTGTGAGGGGTGTGCCGAATTGGGTGTGGCTGACGCATGCGGGCGGCAGCACTGGGGCCTTCGGTGGAGCTCCCTATGGGGCCACGAAACGTGTGAGGGGTGTGCCGAATTGGGTGTGGCTGACGCATGCGGGCGGCAGCACTGGGGCCTTCGGTGGAGCTCCCTATGGGGCCACGAAACGTGTGAGAGGTGTGACGATGATGGTGATGATGACGATGATGGTGGGTGATGACGATGATGATGATGATGATGATGATGATGATGATGATGATGATGATGATGATGATGATGACGATGATGATGATGACGATGATGATGATGATGCTGATGGGAGGAGGGAGGGGGGGAAGAGGAGGAGAGGAGAGGAGGAGAGGAACGCGGGGCACCGTCTCTTCAAAACGAGGACCCAACACCACAGGATGGTTGGGAAAAACACGTCTCCGTAACCGCGGCCTCGCGAACCGGACCCCTGGGCCGCGACCCCGCGGATACGGGGTGCTCTCTTCGCGGATGCCCCGCGCGGAACGCAGCCGTACGACGGGCGCATCTTGCCATCGCTCGGGCGTCCACTCCCCGCGCATTTTGTTTCGGCTGCGCGCGTGCTTGTTCTCCAAGATGATCCTAGGTTTAGGTCGGGCCTGTCCCCCTTCAGGGGGATTTTGGGCGAAAAATTAAACATACTCCAAACATAGCCCCAAATGTTCAAACAATACTTAAAAACATCGTCCCCATATCATTGTTTGACTATTACTCCTGTAGAGGAACAGGCCCGGGCGGCCCGACTTAATCCTAGGTGCTCCTCGCCGAGAAAAAACATGCACACGGCCGAGCTGTGCCAAGGCATCCGCGGGCTCGGCCCGCGAGGGCCCGGGGGGGTCCGTGGCGAGCGCGGGCCGCGCCCGCTCGCGCGCGCCACCGCGATAGCCGCCGAGAGCGCGTCGGCGGTCGGGCCGCCCGCGCCCTTCAAGAAGCGGCACTGTAAAGGGGCCCAAGGACACACAAATAAGTACACACACACACACACAAATAACAGGTTTCCCCATATTTCCTCATACTTTCTGGGGTTTCGTGTTCCCCCCCACTTCCCATATTTTCCCAGATTTTCCCTGGGGATCGACGATTGAATGTGTCTGTGTGTGTTTTTTCCCCTCCTGACTATGGTCGGGAACTTTTGCTTAGCGTGTCTCGGCGGCGGCACCGGCGACACGCTACGCCTGGAGAGCGGATAGCGTCTCGCTCCGCTCCGCGGGGGCGGGAGGCGGGGAGAGGCTCTCGGGACGATGGCGCTCGGGGACTCGCGGATAGCGTGTTGCTCCGAGGCTTGGGGGGGCAGAACCGACGGAGCGACACTGCAAGTCCAAAGATCCCGACAGTGGTTGACTGTCACTCTGGTCCAGAGCATCGTTTTCCACGCTGTGCATCACAGGAATGCGAGCACACTGCCGCATGATTTGCTGCAGGCGTGCGTGCACGGATGTCTGTTGCCCATTCGTAGCCGCCGAGGCTCGAACGATGGGAAACCAAAGGGTACCGATACCGCTTGTCCCTGGACCTCTCCCAAGGTGCGCTCTGACCAGGCTTTCGAGACGAATCCAGCAGTGGCGACGAGGGCCTCCCAGGAGGCCCCAAAGGGGAAAACGGGGCAAGGGTAGCGGTGTCGGTACCTTTCCCTCCTCTGAGAACCTACAAGTATTCCCCCCGAAGTGTTCTGGAGCCAGGCAGGGGAAGAGACCGTGCAAGCACAGCCTGAGAGCTCTCTGGCTTCTTCGCCCTCCCCCCCCCGGGCTACGAGGACGGCCCGCCGCGCTGGGCCGCGGGCGTCCCGGGCCGCCTCCCATGACACGGCGGGCGGCGAGGCGCGGTCCTGCCCGCGCACGCCCTGGCCTCCTGGCAGGAGGCCCTCGTCCACCACGGAGGAGGAGGCGAAGGAGGAGGAGGAGGAGGAGGAGGAGGAGGAGGAGGAGGAGAAGGAGGAGAAGGAGGAGAAGGACGACACCAACGACGAGGAGGAGGAGAAAGAGGACGACGACGAAGACGAAAGCGACGTCGACGGCGACGACGAGGCAAACAGCCTCCCCTGCCTCCTCTCCTCCCTCCTCCATCCCTCGCTCATTCCGCCCTCCTGCCTCCCTCCTTCTCTTCCCTCCTGCCTCATTTCCCGCCGGAGCGCTCCTGCCCCGCGCCCGCGCCGCCGCGCGCAGGGCAGGAAGGGCGGCGCGCCCTATCGCGCCGCAGCGCGCAGGGCAGGAAGGGCGGGTCCAGGAGGGAGCCAGTCGGGTTTTTTCGCCCGCTGGTCCTCGATCCTCCTCCCTCTTCCCTCCTGCCACCTCCTCCTTCTCCACCTCTTCCTCATCCTCCCTCCCACCTTCTCCCTCCTCCTTCTCCTGATCCTGATACTCCTGCTCCTCCCCCTCCTCCTCCTCCTCCTCCTCCTCTCCTCCTCCTGCTCCTGCTCCTCCTCCTCCTCCTCCTCCCCTCCTCCTCCTCCTCCTCCTCCTCCTCCTCCTCCTCCTCCTCCTCCTCCCCTTCCTCGTCGGCGTTTCGGAGCGAGAGGTTGAGAGAACGACTCGCCCGACGTGCGTAAGAGCACACCAAGCCGCATACCAGGCGCGGGAACTCCCCCGAGGACAGGGAGGGGGAGGGGGGAGTCTAGCGCTTCTCTCGCGTCTACGGCAGCTTCTGCTGATTACGAGAATCCTTTACTACAATCCGTGGACCGACAACGATAAGATCAAAAAGGAGCGCGAGATCTCGTCTAGCCTCGAGGACGTGGAGGCGCTGGTCGTCCCGACTGAGCAGGATGTCGAGAAGACGGTCAAGCAGCTACAAAACACGATTGAGGAGCACACGTCGCAGCTCCTCCAGAAGAAGGCCTCGAGCTCCTTGCAGTGAGTTGCCCTCGCCTCCAGAGCGCCCGCCGAGCCCCAAGACGAGGTCTGAATTCTTCTACCCGAGGACGAAGGCTGGACTGGCAAAAGGAGCTCCGACAAAGTCAACCACCCACCCCGACCCCAGCTACGGATGGAGGGGGAGCCTACTACCTACCGACAGACGACGACAGCGCAAAATAACCAGGGGAAAAAGGCTGCTTGCAGTTATGGGGACTACTATTGCCAACATGTGACGACGTGCAGAGGGCCCATGTTGTAACACGACATCCAGGGGGAGAAGTGAACGGATAGCAGGAGTTGTCCTTGCTGTTACATACATATATAGAGAGAGGGAGAGCAGGCTCCCTAGACTGCTCATGCTGCGGGTCTCGGGGTCTCGCGTTGTTGGCCCGTCGCCGTCTTCGCTGCACGTGGGCCTAGGTCTGCTGCCTTTGCGGGCCGCTCGTGGGCTGCCTCTCTCCCCTGTGGTCGTCGTCCTGCTTGGGTTGGGCGTCTGGTCCCTGGGTTCTGCTTGCCGTGTGTCTGTCTGTGTGTGTGCGTGTAGATATGTGTGTGTGTGTGTGCGTGTGCGTGTGTGCGTGTGCGTGTGTGTATGTGTGTGTGTGTGTGTGTGTGTGTGCGTGTAGATGTGTGTGTGTGTGTGTGTGTGTGCGTGTAGATGTGTGTGTGTGTGTGGTGTGTGTGTGTGTGCCCTCTCTCTCCCTCCCTCTCTCGCTCTCTCTCTCTCTCTCTCTTTCTCTCTCTCTCTCTACCGCAGAGGGCTGCCTGGAGGAGCAGGAAGCCAGGATAGCAGAACCCAACCCTGCAGGTCCAGGCGCCGCCCTCCCTTGCGTCTCTTGCCTCCTCCTCCTCTTGTTTCCCTTCACTAGGGAGGTAGTGCAGGTGCCTCCCCCCCCCCCCCTCTAGAGGGGGATGCTCGCCACAGCGGGGCCAGCATCCCACCTCCTTCCAGTCGAGGAGGCCTCAGATCTTTGAAGCCCTCCTGCGGCGGGGTGCGCCTGCCCCACTGATGGGCCAGGCGGCGCCCCAGGCCTTCCGGGGGGGGGGGGGGGGCTGCCCCCCGCCCCGCTTCCTCTCGCCGGGGCTTCTCGCTGGGGCAGCTGCCAGGTATTTCTGAGCTGATTAGCTGACGCCCCCGACGCGCCGTTGCGTTTGCCTCCTCTTCCTCGTTCTCCTGCTACTCTTGCGGCGCCTCCTCCTCCTCTTCCTCCTCCTCTTCCTCCTCCTCTTCCTCCTCCGCCTTCTCCACCTCCACCTCCGACTTCTCCTCCTCCCTAACCTCCCTTAGGTTCCTCCCTACTTCCTCCTCTCCTGCCTCCCTCCCCTCCACTCATCCATCCCCTCCCCTCTTTCCTCCTCTGTCCTCCAACTCCTCCCCCTCCACCACCACCTCTTACTCCTCCTCCTCCTCCTCATCCTGCTCCTCCTGTCCAGGCCCTCCTCCCCATTCTGGCTCAGCTTTCCTCTCCTACCTCATCCCCCTCGTCCTCGTCTCTCCTCACCCTCCTCTCTTTACTCCTCCCCTTCCGCGCCTCCCTCTCCCCCCCCCTCCTCGTCCTTCCTCCTCCCACTTCTCACCCACCGCCCCTTCTCCCTCCATCCTCGTGCGCGGAGGGAGGGGGGAGAAGGATGAGGAGCAGCAGGAGGAAGAGGAGAAGGAGGAGGGGGAGGAGGCGGAGGAGGAGGACCCTCCCTCCGTTCTCCCTCCCCGCCTTCCCTCCATTAAAGCACGCTCGCGTAGCTCTGGGAGCCTCGCTGGTCTACAACAAGGGGATGTGGGCCTTCGCCCGACGCATCCTGCACACATGTTGTAGAACGTCTTACGCTCACGTGCCCTGTCACGAACACGTGCACCATGCTGTGCGCGATGGCGGTTGCGAGCATAGCTTCATGGTAATGTTTCAGTCCTTGAAGCTCGGCTGCTTCCGGGAGCCTGAAGGCCAGCGCCAGTGGGGAAACCCAAGAGATACCGACACCGCTACCCCACGTACCTCGCTTTGGGCGCGCCCTGGCGATAGCCTCGAGGAGAATCCAGCCGTGGCCACGAGCTGGGACACACAAGTAAAGACACACATAACAGGACTCCCCATATTTTCCCATATCTTCTGGGCTTCTGTCTTCCCCCACCACTTCCAATATTTTCCTGGGAGTCGACGATGAATTCTGTCTGTGTGTTTTTTCCCTCCTGAAAGAACTGAGACTGTCGGAGATTGGCGCGGATTTCTGGATCGGCGCTGGACGCCCTCGGATGTCTGGGTTGACGCAGGACGCCGCTGCCTGGCGCGTGGAGAGCACTTGGGGCGGCGCCTGAGGCGCCGCCAGGGGGGACCCAGCGCCCAGCGAGCAATTTTGGCTGTCCTCCCTCCGTCCTCCTAAGGGTCCCCCTCGGCTTCAAATGTCGGCAGCACCTTCCACCAGTCCTGGCTCGGATATTTCTGCCAACGCTTCCCTGCACGGCGAAAGACGCGCGCCTAGCCAAAGGGGCGGCATCGGCTTACAGGGGGTTAGTTGCACCTGTCGTGTCTGCTCTCCTTCCGAACCTCGTTTCTGCTTCTTTTCGTCTCAGGACAGGCACCTTGCCCAGTGGAGGTCCCATGGTCCATGGTGCTGCTGTGGAGAGGCCAGTCCTCCTATTCAGGTGCGCGTAGCCTCTCATATCGCCTAGGAGCGCAACTGCTCCAGTACGACGTACACTCGCCCGGCCTGAGTCGAACCAGAACCCTCCTCCTCCTCTTCTTCCTCCTCCTCCTCCTCCTCCTCATCATCATCATCATCACCATCACCATCACCATCACCATCACCATCACCATCACCATCACCATCACCATCACCATCACCATCACCATCACCATCACCATCATCATCATCATCATCATCATCATCATCATCATCATCATCATCATCATCATCATCATCATCATCATCATCATCATCATCATCATCATCATCATCATCCCATCCCATCCCATCCCATCCCATCCCATCCCATCCCATCCCATCCCATCCCATCCTTCTCCTCGGAGGCACCGTGCCCTCCACCTCGTCTCGCCCAGGTGGCCCAAGTCCGCGCTGCGCGCCGCGCGCGGCACGGTCATCCTCGCGCCCTCGAGCCGACCCCCCCTGGAGAAGGAGCAGTTCTTCGCCGCAGACCACGGAGCACGAAGCGCACTCACCCGTGGGTGCCCTGCGCGCTGCTGGAGTGCGCGGAGGCGGTAGCGCGTGGCGCGGCAGCTAATCACGTGGCGCGCATCGAACATAATAAAAAAGACCACCTCGTGCGACGCGCGATAACGGAGGGGCAGGGGTGTCCCGAGGTGCCGCGAGGTGCATGGCACAGACGAGCAGATGAGAGAGCGGGGAGGACTCCGCAAGCTGATGAGTGTGCTCTGTGGGGGGGGGCCCTTGCCCGACGGTGTGAACTCTGGCGAGGTTGTCCGAGGCCATGCGAGGTGCCCAAAGACTCCAGAGGGGCAACCGACATGAGCCCTCCTCCTGCGGCTTGGGATTTCGGCCATCTTAGACGTCCCTTTGAGGCACCCTTGGCCCGCCTTGGGAGCGTGGGGGGGAAAAGAAGAGCCCGAACCCAACGAGGCACCCATGATTTAAGAAACAACTCCTGAAAGGTCTTCATGAGAACACTTAGGGGCAACTAGGCCAAATGGAAAAATCAATAAGCCGGATCTGGCTGGATTAAGCCCGAGATTAAGCAAGATCGAGCTGGATCAAGCCGGGATATACCAGATTCGGCAGGACTGGCCATACATACACAAGCGCCGATGTTGAATTTAACCTCCCAGGAGCTGCATCCTAACAAGATGGCCCAAGCCTGCTTTTCTCCCATCCCTCCTTTTCCCTCGTCCCTCTCCTTCCTCGAGGGTGGACGCAGGCGCTGAAAAACCGTCACGCGTGGGTCCCAGCCCTTCCGCGAGGCTCTGCGCGTCCGTCAAGATCCTCACGCGGGCCCGGAACGTTCGCTGAACCATCTGCTCCTTGGAGGGGGGGAACAATGACGATGTGGACGAGGGAGGAGGAGGAGGAGAAGGCGGAGGAGGAGGAGGAGGAGGAGGAGGACGAAGAGGATCAGCAGGAACAACAGAAGGAGGTAGGAGGAGGAAGGAGAAGGGCACCCGCAAGGCCTGGTGTAAACTCCGAAGGGCCCGCGGCCTCTGTTGGGCTCTCGACAGGTGCAAAAGCAAGCCCATGGCCAAGGTAACCCTGCACGCCGCCCGATGCGCCGCCCGGGGCCTGTATATCACGCAGTAGCGAACATCCCCGTGCTATACCACGTGATATGTGTATGTAAATCAGAGTGAGGGGGCTGAACCTAACGGTCATTCACTGTCCCTTGGTGCGTGACTGCAGTGGAATTCCGCGATGCGGAGTCTCGTAGTTGTTGTTTGTTGTTGTTGCTGCTGCTGTTGTTGTGTTGTTGGTTTGTTTGGTTGTTTGTTTGTGTGCTTGTTTGTTGGTTTGTTTGTGTGTTTGTTTGTTTGTGTGTTTGTTGATTGGTTTGTTTGTTTGTGTGCTTGTTGTTGTTGTTGTTGGTATTGTTGTTGTTGTTGTTGAACATTATTTCTTCTTAAGAATAATTATTGTTGGGGCCCCTGGTGCACGACCCCCCCGCCGCGCCTAGGCTGCAGCCTCATTTTCATCATTTTCGTGAGGAAGTCTCAGGCAAAACGGGGGAGTCCGGATCCGGTTGTGTTGTTACGATCGGTTTTCCCTTGCAAAAAAATAAGCTAAAGTGACATTTCTTGTTCTAACATAACCAAACTTCAAGAATCCCTTGCAAAAAATAAGGTAAAGTGGACATTCGCGCGCGCAAGACGAAATCCTTCCAAAACCTTAGTTTTCGTAGCGATTTTAACATAAAAACATCAAAAAACCAATGGTTTTTCAAAACAAAAATGTCAAACTTTCATCCCGCGCGCTCTTGCGGATTTGTAGGAAACCCAACACTTTTTAAACATTTCTGTCAAACGGGCTTTTGCGAGCAACTTTTTCGAACTTCTGCAACAACGGTTGCGCACCTGCCAGGGCCATCATCCCTGTCAAATAATACCATGCGGGACACATTCGTTTTTTCTTCGCGCGCGCACGCCGTCGTCGTCGGCCGCGGGGCCCTGAATAGTAGCCACGGTCGTCCGCATGCCACGAAGTGAAGTGTCCGAACGTCATAGGGCGGGAAGCTGGGTGTGGGTGGTGGCGAAGAGTCGTTTGGAAATTTGGTAGAGCTTGAACCGGCCCCCCCACAAAGTGGGGGTATTGCCCGCCTCCTATGAAAACCCTGGCACTGGTGAGAACGGTGTGTCCCCACGTGCTAGTAATTGTTGTTGTTGTTGTTGTTGTTGTTGTTGTTGTTGTTGTTGTTGTTGGTTGTTGGTTGTTGTTGATGTCTGTTTGTTGTGTGTTGATTGTTGTTGTCGTCGTCCCACCCGCGACTCGCTCCGCGACCCACCCGCGACCCCCCCCGCGACCCCCCCCGCGACCCCCCCCGCGACCCCCCCCGCGACCCACCCCGCGACCCACCCCGCGACCCACCCGCGACACCTCGAGACCCCCCCGGCGACCAACCCGCGACCCACCGGCGACCCACCCGCGACCCACCCGCGACCCACCCCACGACCCACCCCCGACCCAAGCCGCGACCCACCTGCGACCCATCGCGACCCACCCGCGACCCACCAAAAATTTTCGGCGCTTGCGGCGGGTTTCTTTTGCATCCGTTCCAAATGGAGAACCTGCGACCCACCCGCGACCCAAACCGCGCCCGCGACCCACCCGCGACCCACCGCGACCCAACCGCGACCCACCCACGACCCACCCCGCGACCCACCCAAAATTTTCGGCGCCTGCGGCGGGTTTCTTTTGCATTCGTTCCAAATGGAGAAGCTGCGACACACCCGCGACCCAAACCGCGCCCGCGACCCACCCGCGACCCACCGCGACCCACCCGCGACCCACCCGCGACCCACCCCGCGACCCACCCAAAATTTTCGGCGCCTGCGGCGGGCTTCTTTTGCATTCGTTCCAGGTGGAGGACCTGCGACCCACCCGCGTTCAGTGTACAAATCAAGATGTTCGGCGCCTGCGGCGGGCTGTTTGTGAATTTCTTCCAGGTGGAGGTGGAGAGCCCGCGAACCACCCGCGACTCAAACTACGTTCACCGAACAAGCCAAAACTTCGGAGCCTACGGCGGGCTTATTTTGCATTCGTTCCAGGTGGAGAACCTGCGACCCACCCGCGACCCTAACCGCGTTCAGTGTACAAATCAAAAGTTTCGGCGCCTGCGGCGGGCTGTTTGTGAATTCCTTCCAGGTGGAGGTAGAGAGCCCGCGACCCACCCGCGACCCAAACTACGTTTACTGAACAAGCCGAAAGTTCGGCGCCTGCGGCGGGCTGTTTTTACATTCGTTCCGCGCTGAACTTGTCAGAGCACGCAAAAAAAAGCCTACGGCGGGCTTGCTCGCATTGGTTTGGGAAAGCGCCATCGTGCCCTTCCCCCGATCCGGCCCACGTTGACTCTACAACAGCACATCGGCGCCTGCGGCGGGGCTGTGTCTGAACACGTTCATTGACAATCCAGCTGCCTGCTGCAATTCGGCATCCGTGCCCAAAGCTTGGGCTCAGGGGAAGCTGCCTCAAGGCGCCCACAATTAAGGGGCCTCGGGGCGCTCAAGGACCCTCCTGAGAGCCACGAGGTCCGCCGACTCGACGCCCGCGTCGCCCGCGCCCGCCCCCTCACTCTTATCCGCAATTGCGGGGTGCTACGTATACGTAGATGTACAAAATGTCGTGTTACACAGCTGACAAGAGCTGCCAGGTCGTGCCACCCTCCAAAACGTACAGCAAGAAACAACTGGCTCGGTCGAGGCAAGCGTTCCGGCCGTACAGAAGCTTGCGGGTCCACGGCCACGACCTGAGCAGGCACACAGCACTTCGGCAGCGGACCCAGGCAAGATACACGCAGGTGAAGCGAATGTGGGGCGCGCGCACGCGAACTTGCGCCTCCCTGGGGTGTAAGGAAGAGGTGTGGACGAGGAGGAAACGACGAGGATGGCGAGGACAAGGAGGAGGAGGAGGAGGAGGACGAGGATCACTGATCAGGATCAGCGAGAGACCGCCGATCGGCAATGGAGCAATCATGATATCCTCCTCCTCCTCCTCCTACTCCTCCTCCTCCTCCTCCTCATCATCCTGGCGTCGCGAGCGACAGCGTCTGCCGATCACGATCCCCGGCCCACTCTCGGCGGCCACGCGCCAGGACGGCAAGAGGGGGCGCGGCGGCGTCTGGCCGCCTGCCAGCCTCGAGGGTGCGCGGCGTGGGCCCACCGCTAAACGAGGAAGACGATGACGAGGAGGAGCAGGACGAAGCGGACTTCCATCGCATCCTCCTCCTCCTCCTACTCCTCCTGATCCTCCTCCTTCACCTCTTCCTCTTCATCTAGGTCCTGAAGGTCCTTGGCGCACCACGTCCCGCTGCTGCAACACGCGGCACAAAAATGGGAAAGGAAATTCGAACGGCACACTGACAGGGATCACACTCGCATGAAAGGGAAAGATCTGTAGATTTTCTGGCCAAATGATGGGTCGATCCCACCTTTGAGGAGACTCAGCGAGTGGCTCGCAGCCTTGTTCCTACGCCCATTGCCACACGGGTTAGCGAAGAGGAACACCTTGGGCCTAATATTGGCCCCGATCAGGATCGGAGTGGGCGTAGAGCTTGCGCCTCCCGAGAGGAGGACGATCACGAGGAGGACGCCGACGAGGAGGACGTCGACGAGGAGGCCGAGGACCAGGAGAGATCAATAAGTTCAGGACGGATGGAGCGTCCTGCCACCCGCCGGCCTCGAGGATGCGCAGGGTCCCCCACCACTGCATGTACTTGGCGTCTTTGTTCAGCCTGCCCGTCATCCTCAAGCTGTTTCTCCGTTTCCGCCTCCTTCCGTACTTCGCCTTGTTCTCCTCCTTGTTTTCCTGATAGTTCTCCTCCTCCTCCTCCTCCTCCTCAGCATCCTCGGCATCATCATCGGCCCCATCTTTGTAATCCTGCCTCTTCTCCATCACGGGTCTATGGTCTATATCTTCCCTAGCCTTGCCAAAACCATGTTCAGGAACGGCTTCTGCCTACATCCTGTGTCAGACACCTTACATTCACATCAGCCTGCCGTTTCACTGTGACAATGCCTGTCCTTTGCCGACCTCTGTCTGCATGTAGCTTTCTCCCCCTCCCGTCTCTCTCTCTCTCTCTCTCTCTCTCTCCCCCCCTCTCTCTCTTTCTCTCTCGCTCTCCCCATATCTCTCGCTACATCTATATATACATATATATATAAATATATGTATATGCATGCCTCTCTCTCGCTCTCTCGCTGCTCGCTCCCTCATTGTTGTGTTTCTCTCTCTCTCTCTCGTTCTCCCTCCCTCCCTCCCGTTCTGTGCACATGTACAGACCTATGAAATATTATACCATAGCTTGCACCGAAGGCGTTCAAAATAATATTGAAAGGCTAAGCGAAGGTTCCCGGCCCCCTGAGTTTGCAAAGACGTGGCGAAATACCTGGCCGATTTCGTTGGGCAGCCATGTTCCTAATTCTCTGTGCTCCTGGTTCCCGATACCTTGTGCTCTTGGCTGTGGCGAAATATCTCGATCCTTGCGAGTACGGGCAGATTTGAGACTAGGGAATGGCGAGTATAACACACATGTTCCAACCATTATGTTTTACTTAAGGGTTCTTACTTCCCCAGAGTTTTACTTGAGGGTTCTTACTTCCCCAGAAAAGTGGGCCCGTCTGCCGGTCTGGCAATTCTGTTGTCGCCGTCGACGTCCCGTCACCGCCTCGTCGCCGCCCAGATTGCACAACACAGGTTGAACAACATAGACTGCACCACATGATTGTATAGATGAATATATACATGCATATTGCAACACGTGGGTTGCACCACATAAACTGCACCACGTAGGTGCACAACCTATATTGCTCCACGCAGACTGCACCACTCAAGTTGCACACTACATGCTGCGCACCACATAGGTTACATCACATATGTGGCAGAACCTAGATTGCACAACATAGAGTGTACCACGCCGGTTGAACCACATATACTGCGCATCATATATTGCTCGAAAGATTATGCACAACATATATTGCGCAAGTAGATTACACAACACACATTGCATCACGTTGCTTGCATCACACATGTTGCCCCACATAGACTGCACAGCATGGACAACTAGAAACACCCTGTTTAGGGGTCCTGTCCATTGCTGTGAATCCTGTCTCCCCATATGTATAGATGTATACATCTATAATATATATATATATATACATGTTGCCGTGGATCGCTACTGTACGCTAGCGCAGAGCGCGGCTGCCAAGGACTCGCGAGCACCGTGGACGCCGACCCTCACGGAGCCGAGAGTCGGACGCCCATGGTCCCCCGGCTGACCACGCTCCGCTACCAACTGTAGCAACAGAGATGGGCACAGCTGTTTTGCCTCGAACCAAACGCAGGACCAAGTATACGTCTCTGCACACAACGGATGCCGATCAAACATTCCCTGGATCGGTCCTTCAACGCTAAACCTGATGTCAAAATTCTGGAAGTCTGCCTCAAGGTGCGGGTTCTCTCCACTCGGGAGCCCCCGAACGGAATGGATCCCCCCCTTAGAAATCGTGGGGGTGGGGGTAGGATTCACATGTGGCCACCGAATAATGGCAAGTCCGCTCAAAATCTGTCACTGGACCCCTCCCAAGGTCCATCTGGTGCATGTGTTCTAAACCCGGATCCGATTCGGTACCTGGGCCCGAAACGGTTCCCGGAGGCCGAAAGAACCGGGGCTGGGGGGAAACAACGCCCCCCCATAAATCCCCGAACCCAGAACATCGGATCTCGCCTCCCCCCTTCCTGATCTCCAGAATCAGTGCTGAGCCACCTCAGACCCCCAGCTGGCTCTAAGCTGTGCAAGCTATTGTAGTTGACATCTCCTGGGGCGACGAGATCTGTCTATTTCCCTAGGCGCCGCTCCTTGGACCAGGATGGGCCTGGCCAGCGGTCGTGGATGTGGCGGACTCTGGAAGCCCTGAAACCAAAACGGTTGCCATCTCCTGGGGGCGCATCTTTTACTGCCGCCGCCTTCAGTCGGCCTTCCACCGCCTTCCGCCGAGGCAGAGATACCAACTCCTTCGATCCTCGAAGGCGAGGCCCATGCGGGAATGCCTCCTGTACGGATCCCGTCGCCCGACAGGCCATCCGATTCCCCGCCTGCTCCCCCAGACGATCGACTCGGCCCCCTCTTCGAAGGGGCGCCTCCGCCTCGCCTCCGCCTCCTCTAGGCCGAGCGCCGCCTGCAGGTCCTTCGCGCTGCGGTCCTAGCTTCCCCAACCTTTGCTCTGCTGGGCGGGAGGGCGAATGGGGAGGTGAGGGGAGGAGGGTCGTCCTCTTCCTCCTCTTTCTCCTCCGCCTCTTCCTCCTCCTCCTCCTTCTCCACCCTGAGGCCAGTTTTTAGGGTGGTCCGGGCGTTTCGCCAGAGACTACCTCACCATTCATGACTCTGAAGCTTAAACGTTGCAACAATTTCACAGATGGAGGGCGGGTGGCTTTCAAAATGTGGCTCTCGCCATAGCGCGGCGCACATCTGTTTAAACATAATTGCAAGAGTTTCACGGATTGAAGGCGGTCAATGCGGTGCATATCCTCTTAAACAAATTGCAAGAGCTTCACGGATTGACGGCAGGCCGATTTTAAAATGCGGTTCTCGCCTTAGCGCGGCGCGCACTCGCTTTACACATGTGCAAGAGCTTCACGGATTGAGGGCGGTCATGTTCCAAAATGTGGCTCTCGCCTGATAGCCGCGCACATTTGTTTACACAATTTGCGAACATGTCTTGGATTCCCATCATCAACGTACCACAATGTTCGAAAGGATTCTGGATTATAAAATGTTGAAGTCCCAGGAATAGCGTTCTAACACGATTCAGGATCGTCAAGACGCAGCAGTCAGGTTCATCCGTGGGGTTGGAATCCCGAACAACATGGTTTGGCATGCTTTAGGGTCTTCAAACGGTTGTCTTCGAGAGAGGCAGCTTCCTCAATGGACATTAACCGTTGTAGGAGCCTATGAAGAGGGAGCTTGGAGGGAGGGCTTATTCCCAAATAATTGATGACTCTTGGGTATCCACTGATCCTCGTCCTCCTCCTCCTCCTCCTCCTCCTCCAACCCTGCACCCAACCCACCCCGTCCCTTCTCTCCAACCTCTGCCCGCCACCCTCCTCCTCCTCCTCCTCCTGCTCCTTCCTCCTCCTCCTCCGCCTCCTTTCGTTTCCTTATACATGATTTCCCGCTGTCGCACCCCGGGGCCAATCTTTAGGGCGGGCCGGGCGTTTCGCCTAAGACTTCCTCACGGCTTGTGGTTCTGAAGCTGAAACATTGACAACAACTTCACAGATGGAGGGCGGGTGGTGCTCAAAATGTGGCTCTCGCCTCAGCGCGGTGCACATTCGTCTTAAAACATTGCAAGGGCTTCACAGATGGAGGGCGGGTGGTTTTCAACATGTGGCTCTCGCTTTAGCGCCGCGCACATTTGTTTGAAAAGCATTGCAAGAGTTTCACGGACTGATGGCGGGTGGTTTTTTAAATGTGGCTCTCGCTCCAGCGCCGCGCACATTCGTTTGAACAAATGGTAAGATGTTCACATGTTGGGGGCGAGTCGTTTTCAAAACGTGGCTCTCGCTTCAACGCCGCGCATACTCCTTTGAACAAAACTGCAAGAGCGTAACGGATTGAGGGAGGTTCCTTTTCAAACTCTGGTTCTCGCTTTAGCGTCGGTGCGCAATATGCAAGGGTTCCACGGCTTCCCATCATCAGCGTACCAGAAATTGCGTTTTGGAAGGATTCAGGATTATGCGGGTGCAACAAACAAGTTGATTATCTGTGTTGAAGTCCTGGGAATGGCGTTCTGGCATGATTCAGGACCGTCAAGACGCAGCAGTCAGGTTCATCCGTGGCGCTGGAATCCCGAACAACATGGTTTGGCATGCTTTAGGGTCTTCAAACGGGTGTCTTTCAACCAGGCAGCTCCATCAACGGAACTGAACCGTTGTAGGGGCCTACGAAGAGGGATCTTGAAGGGCGGGTTTACTTTAACATCGTTGATGACTCGTGGGCTTACACGGGTCTTCCTCCTCCTCCTCCTCTTCCGCGGGGGGGAAGGGGGAGGGTAGGGCGACGAGATCTATAAGTACCCACCGCCCCTGTCAGGGCCCATCCTAGGCCCACGAGCGGTTTACATGCTCCTCTGGCTTAGCCAGGGGGCCGATCCTGGTGGTGGATATGCATAGATCTCGTCCCCCGAGAGGAGGAGGCCAGGGCGGAGGGGGCTAAGGATGAGGGAGGTCTCACGTGCAGCGAACGTGTCTATATCCACGCTCTCGCGGTCTGGACTACGGGGCGAGATCCCGCGGACACGCGGTCGCACGGGCACGTCCAGCGCGGGGGAGCGGGAAACAACGCGCATCCGCGGCCCAGGCGCCTGGCCCGCGAGGCCGCGGATGTGCGGATACGTCTTCCGCCCGCGAAGAACCCGAAGCGCTCTGGCGAAGGGAAGGTACACAGGGAAAAAACCCGGCCGAGCTGGGCAGGTAAGATCTCTTCCTCTGCCCCCGCCCCTCCTTCTCGAACTGGTCCTCCACTGCCTCCCCCTCCCTGGGCCCTTCCTGCTCCCTCTCCCGCTCCATCTCCCCTCTCTCTCGTCCTTCCCCCCCTCCCCTCCTACGGTCATCGTGCACTGGAGATGGAAAACGAAGGGCCTCTTCCGGCCACGGAGAACTTCGGCCACGAAGAGGCGCCCTGGCCCACATCTGAGGAACCGCCCGAGCACAGGAGCCCTGCCTGAGTCCGAAGGGGTCCCTGGTTCAGCGCTTTCGCTGTCCCCCCCTCCCCGCATGGGCGCGGGAGCGCCAGCGCGCGGAGCGGGAGGGCCTCGGGGACCCTCCCTCGTCGCCCGCGGCGGCCAAAGGCCCGACCGCGCGAGCGCCCGTGACACTGGTCGGCAGGCTCGGCCCTGCACCAGGGAGGCGAGCGAGGCTGGCCTGAGCCACGCGTCCCCCCTCAACTCCTCGGAGGTCTGCGGACCCGGGTCAATGCAAACCCGGGTCAGTCGGGCCCTGCAGGATAATGCACCCAGACCGGGGTCCACGCGACCCTGGCCCTGCAGGATCCTGCAAGATCCAGCGCTCTGGCGGACCCCCGTCTGCATCGACCCCCGTCTCTTGAGCCCCGAACTCCTCCGAAGGGCCGGTGTCTGGGGGGACCGGCTCGCGGCGGCGATCCGAGCGGCCGGCGGCTCGAGGCTTCGGGCGCGTTCGTTGGTCTTCGGCGGCTTTTCAGCTTCGGGATGCAGCGGCTGCGCCTCGCCGAGGGGCGTGCGGGGCTGCCCGGATCGTCCCGAGCGGCCGCCAGAGACCCAGGGTATGACCCGAAAACAGCATGGGTAGCAGCTCAGGGAGGGAAAGCATCGAGCTGTGATCGACCTCGCTACATCGCCGATAGATCGGCGGTAGACCCCCGATTTCGAAGCCGCACGTTCATGGGAAAAGTGCACTGTCGTGCCCCAGTCGGCGATCCGTACGGCCAATGCATATAAGAATAGTGCACGGTAAGGATGCCTGTGCCGTGGAAAGCCATGTCGATACTTTTGAAGCGGGGCGCGGCCAGCGAAAGTGGATAAGGATGGGCCGAAGGGGAAGGAGGCGAGGGTAACTTAGTGCTGCCGAGATTAATGCCACAGGGATAATAAAGTTCGGGGTTGCTGGGGGATTATAAATGTTGCCTACCGGAGGCCAGCATGTGGCAAGAGGTGATGTTAAGAGGGCCGAAAGCCGAGGATCGAGGATCGAAGTCCGAGGATCGAGGATCGAGATCCCAGAGTCGAGGATCGAGGTCCGAGGATGGACGGCGGCGAGGTCCGAGGATCGAGGATCGAGGTCCGAGGGTCGAAAATCGAAGATCGAGGTCCAGGGTGCCAGGGGGAGAAGGAGGAAGACAGAGAGAGACAGAGACAGAAATACACATATAGTTAGAGAGAGAGAGAGAGAAGTAGAGAAATATAGACAGACAGGAGGAGAGAGGAAGGAGGAGGAGGAGGAGGAGGAGGAGGAGGAGGAGAAAAGCCAAAGTTCCAAACCTATTACATTTAATTTATAAACGAACAATGGAAATTAAGATTTTCATCTGCTCGTGTAGGGTAGCTCACGTGCCTCGGTTTTCGTGGATAGTAATCCACAGCGATAAAAAAGTTCAGGGTGCCAGGGGGAGAAGGAGGAAGACAAAGAGAGAGACAAAGACAGAAATATACAGGTAGTTCGACAGAGAGAGAGAGAGAAGTAGAGAAAGATAGACAGACAGAAGGAGAGAGAGAGAGAGAGAGAGGAGGAGGAGGAGGAGGAGGAGGAGGAGGAGGAGGAGGAGGAGGAGGAGGATGAGAAAAGCCAAAGTTCCAAACCTATTAACTTTAAAGTGTAAACAAACAATGGACAGTAAGATGTTCATCTGCTCGTGTAGGGTGCCTCATGTGCCTCGGTTTCCGTGGATAGTAAGCCACAGCGATAAAAAAGTTCAGGGGGCCAGGGGGAGAAGGAGAAAGACAGGGAGAGAGAGAGAGAGAGAGAGAGAGACAGAGGCACATACATATATACATATATATATATAGAGAGAGCGACAAAAAAGCGAGATATGAGGAGGAGGAGGAGGAGGAGAAGAAGGAGAAGTGTCTCATCGACAAGTCTCTCGCTTCGCTTGAGACATCCTCGAAGAATTGCTGGTTCCGCTTGAGGCATCCTTGAACATTGTTCGTTTCGCTTGAGGCTGCCTCCAAAAATTGTTGGCTTCGCTTGAGACGTCCTCGAAAACGTCTTCGCTTCGCTTGATGTTGCCATCTCAACATAAGACGTAAGTTAACCTCGATAGTGAACGTTTCACAGTGATAAAGAAGTTCGGCCTCCGCGCCCCGCGCCCCTGACCAAACTCTTATTGGCCGTGGATAATGAACTCTAGCGTGTTAAGGGGGGGGTCCTATTTTATCAGTGGCAAGCGGTTAACCTTGGAACATCGCTTACCCTTCGCATCCGTGTTGACTGTAAGCGATTGGAGGTCGATGGTGCATCCTCCCCTGAGTTCATCTTCCCCCTACTCCTCTCCCTCCGACTCCCTCCCTCGAGCGAGGCCTTGGACCAGTGGCCGAGGCGCCTCTGGTGGAGCGACGCCTACTCGAGCGTGCTGCCCCCCACTCCTCCTTCACCCTTCCTGTGCACAGTACCCTCCACAGGCGGCCAGGATGAGGGACGGAGAAGAGGGGGGGAAAGAGGAGGGACGGAGAAGAGGAGGGGAGGAGAAGAGGAGAAATAGATACGATGCAGCAATACCCTCCACAGGCTGGCAGGACGAGGGGGAACAAGCAGGGAGAGAGAAGGGGAGGGTGGGAGAAGAGGAGGAGGTATGGTGCAGCAATATCCGCCACAGGCGGGCAACATGGGGGAGGAAAGAGGAGGGAAGTATAAGAGGAGAGGATGAGGAGAGGAGGAGGAGGCATGATGCAGCATAGAGATTTGCGTGGTGCGTGTACGATACCAGACCTGCATCAAACAGAGATGGCCCGCCCCGCCAGGGCGAGCAGCGAGCGGAGAGCATGCTGCGGGCAAAATTCATGTCCACGTCCACTGCGTCTTGGACTTTCTGGGATGGGGCGCCGATGGCCGAGGCGTAGTGGAGAATTATGAAAAGACATGTAATATCTAGGGATCACTCTTATCTATATCCGCTGCGTCTTGGGTGGCCAGGGAAAGGGAGTTTGAAACTTTAAGAAATAGTGGGTATGCATCTCGTCCGCAAATGCCAGCCCGTCGAGAGACGGCATCCGGCGATGGACGGCGACAGTCTGCTAGACAACTGTGGGCCCTGCGACGCCCAAGGATCGGGGGCCAAGTGGAGCAGTCGGCCGCTGGAGCACCGAGCTTTGCAGTGCAAACTGGAGGAGGAGCCAGGAGTGCTCAGATGGCCAGGAGTCAATTCCAAGAAAGGGGCGGATGCCGACTCGCCAGCGAGAGGCGCGACCCTCGGTGGGGCCGCCCGACTGGTTGGACGAAAGTCTGAGTGAGTTTGCCAAAAAACTGGTCTCCCGACGGAGGACACGGCTAACACTCCTTCAAGAGGTTCTGATTGCTACGGCTGGCGTGTGCCCCGCAACTTACACGTAGAACAGCTAGTCGTCCAGAAACGGCACACGCATAAACTGTCGGGGCCCCGCGCGGAGTTATTGGATCAGCGCTGGGCCCCCTAGCGCCGCCACTGGCGCGCTCCGCGCGCCAAGGCGGGGGGGTCTAGGGCCGATCCAAAAAGTTCGCGCGGGGCTCCGAAAGTTGTTACTTGTGCCCTGTGCATGTATCATTGAGCCACATGGAGTGTGTACGCTGGGCAAGGCACGCTTCATCACACACAAACCTCAGCAGAATTGCTACCGCTTTCGAGGAACAGGAGGACGAGGATACAGTCGGGAATATTTTTTGCTTAGCGTGTCGCAGCCACGGTCCTGGCGACACGCTATGCCTTGCAAGCGGATTACGTGTCGCTCCGCTCCGCGAGGCAATAGCTTGGGGAAAACTCGGGACGTTCACGCCTCGGGACCAGGACGTGGATAACGTGTAACTGTGGACGCCCAAAATGGGTACGGAAGAAAGGGTACGATGGCCAACAACTAATGCTGCCCAAAACAGGCAGAGACCACTGTTGGACGGGCGGCCTTCTAACTCAAGTGGACAAGACCTGCGGCGGCACCGACAGGGGATTCCATCCAAAATGGGAAGGGATTGCTGTCGGTCTCTGTGCCCATTTTTTGTCCGTGCCCAGTTCGATCGTCCCGCGCCACGCCGAAGCGTGGCGGGCCAAAACCAACGGAACGACACGCCATCCAACAGTTCCCGGCCGAAGGCCCCCACCCGCGGCCCGGCCCTCTCCATGTGCGCCACGTCGTCGGGCGCCCGGGGATGCCTGTCTGCGGCGCGCCCCCTCTCGGAGGTCTGCGTGGAGCTCTCGAATCGGCACTGGAGCGCGGCGCTCGAAGATTGACAGAACGCCCTTCTTGGCAAAACGCCCTTTATTGACAACTGCCAGGTGGACCCCACACGCGCATGGCACCGCACCGCCGTAAGAGTGGACACCAGCGGAGCAGTTAATCGACGAAACGCACGCCTATTAGCGAAACCGACGGGGGACTGCACGGGCACACTCGAATGCCAATGTCGAGTTAAACTTTGCAGATGAATCTTTTCGTCGTCAACTGTCTTTCCCTGGCCACAGGGCTGCACCCAACTGGTAAAACATACTGCTTTCCTGAATCGACTTGTTTGGGTGTGCGTTCCCTCCATGCGCGAAGAGCGCGCTGGCTGTCCAGCGCCGATCCAAGAAAACCGCGCGGAGCTCCGACTGTTCATGTTTTTTTTTTGTTGGAGAGAAGGGAGGGCAGGGAGCAGGAGAGACGCGAACAGCGAATGGACAACTCACCACTTGTCACGTCGTCTGGTGTCGGTGCACTGCCAGGGCTGCGAGACAGGCAAGCACACAGCGCCCGGAAGCTGTCCAGCGAACGTGGCCGAAACTCGGGCCACCGATGCGGGGGAGAGGTGGCGGACAAGGAGGAGGAAGGAGGGGAAAACACAGACGAAGACATTGCCTTGGCACAGGGCCCGAGAAACAAGCAAGTCGCCAACCCGAGCGACAACATTCGGTATCGCACAGACTGGCGTCGACAAAATGCTGAAGTTGTATACGGCGCGCTGACCGCGGAGGTCATCGCCCGACTGCTCGTCAGGTTGGGCACCCACATGGCCACTGCAGTCCAAACGCAAACGATTCGGTAACACAGCTTCGACTCCAGGGAGGCGGAGGGGAAGAAGGCGGAGGAGGAGGAAGAAGAGGAGGGGGAATTGAAGCCAAGACGCACGCTCCGTGCATTACAACGCAAACGGGGCAATTCGATGCCTAAGCACGCCGCAAAGCAGCCAGGCGGGCCCAAGGTGCGAGGCACACTGCAAACTTTAGCAGGCTGGGGCGACCCATGCGCCCACAGGGCCCTTACAGCCCCCCCCCCCGAGAAACGCGCAACCGAACGCAATGGATTCAGGCGTCCAGGAGGAGGGGGAGAGAGGATGCTCCTGACGAGGTTCCTCCCCAGCCGCGATGGCTGTCTACGCCCGCGGCGCTTGCCCCTCCCCCAGGTATGCCCCCATTCTCAAGGGGTTCCCATCCAGGGCATGGGGCGTCCGCGCTCAGGCGCTCGTCTCGGCGCCTGCCCGCGCGATCGCAGCTCTGAAGCTGGTCGCGGCAGGCTTTCTCTTCTCACGCTTCTCTGTTCTCGAGGCCGTTCTTGGACTCTCGCGTCTTTCTCGCGCGCCCTGCTCTCATCTCTGTAGCTGATGATGTCGGACGCAATCTTCGCCCCCCCCCCCCCCTTCCACCCCCTTTTGTTTGCACTTCTCGCCATGCGTCTGGCCTCCTCGAGGATCTCCTCGAGGATTTCCTCGTCGTGGCTGTCGACGTCGGGCTTCGGCTTCGCCTCGCCCCCCTTGCCCGCGCTGCCACATGCTCGGGCCTAGCCACTTGCGGAAGATTTCGGCTGGCGCCCGCCACGTCGCCATGCTCGTGCACCTTGGCTCTTCCGTCTCGAGCTTCGCCTTCTCCTCCTCGCGCGCCCGGACTGCGGCGCTGTAGCAGATCGCGTCGGGTTCCGCCTTTGCTTCCGCCTTCGCGCGCTCGCTGTTCTCAGAGCTGCGGGTCGGGGTGTCGGGCTCCAGCTTCGCCTCCTTCTTCTCGCAAGCGCTGGCCCCCGCGCTGGAGCTGGCGATGCCGGGTTCCAACTTCGCCCCCCGCTTCTCGCACGCGGGCATCTCGCTTCTCTCACTTGCTGCGCTGTAGCTGGTCACCCATGGCTCATTCTTCGCCCCCGCATCCGAGCCGCGTTCCGTTGTCTTAGATCCCGCCGTGGCGACGAGGGGAGTCGAAGGGGAAACGTTGGTGATATTGGGCTCCAGCTTTGTCTCCGCCACTGTTGCCCTGATCGCGGCGTTGTAGCTGATCGCGTCGGGCTCCGTCTTCGCCTCTGACTCCTCGCGCTAACCGTTCACAGGGCCAGGGCTGGGCATGTCGGGATCGAACTTCACCGTTCCCTCTTCGCGCGCCTGAATATTTTCGCTCTAGCTGGTCACGCTGGGCTCTAAGTTCGCCCCCCGCTTCTCACGCTGGCACTTTGCGCTGCATCTGGTCACGCTGGGCTCTGGCTTCGCCTTCGCCCCAAGCTCCTCGCATATCGCGGGCCCGACCTCGGCGCTGTAGCTGGTCACGTTTGGCTTCGTATTCGCCTCCGTAACTGAGCTACATTCCGCTTGCTCTGGCCCAGCCGTGGCAGCGAAAAGCAAGGGGATAATGTTAGTGGCATTGGGCTCTAGTTTAGCCTCCGCCCCTGTTGCCCTGATCGCCGCGTCGTGGCAGATCGCGTCGGGCCCCAGCTTCGCTTCCGACTTCTCGCGTTCACTGTTCACAGATCCGTAGCATGGCATGTCTGGCTCCAACTTCGCTGTTCCCTCCCCGCTCGCCCCGACCGCTTCGCTGTAGCTGATCGTGTTGGGCTCCCCCAGTGCCTCCCACGTTTCGCGCCCCCTCCGCTGCTCGTCTGCTCGGGGCTTCCACGGCTTCTCCTCGTAAGCCCCTACCCGCGGGATGCCCCGCCAGCTCCAGCAGGCGTCCATCTCGGCCTGGCGGCGGGTTGCCAGGCGAAGTCTCCGGTCCGCGCGGCGCCGATTGCGGCTCGCGGCCGCGAGAGGCCTCGCCCCGTCGATGGGGCCCGCTCCACGGCGGCGCAGCGCGCAGCATCATGGCCGCGCAGAGGGCTCGGGTCGGCGGGCAGACGGCCGCCGCGCTGCCGGGCCGCCAAGGAGGGGAAAGAGGAGGAGTAGGAGGAGGAGGAGGAGGGGGAGGAGGAGGAGGGAAGAGAAACAACAACAACAAAAACATCCTGAGCGACGCCGCACGCAAGAAGCAAAAAATCCAAAAGCAGACAACCGGCACCGTTCACTCGGGCGCTGGCGGCTCAGTGCCACGACGCCCCTCGCGCACGAACTCCTCGAATGCGTCGTCGATGTCTCCAATGTCCGCGCGGCCACGTCGACGGGCATCGTGCAACCGGCACAGACTATAAATGCCGTGGGCCCACTGGTGCGTGGCCTCGTCGCTCGTCCGCGGACCCCCCAGGTTGAGGATTCAGCCCAGAGCCATGCCCCTTGCGAGCGACGCCCAGAAGGCGCCGCGCCACCCGGCAGTAGGCCAGGTGCGCGATTGCGTCGTCGCCCGTCTGGCATCCGAAGCGGCAGCGCCCGCAACCGCCGAAGCGCGAACTAGCGCGCCAACCGCTGCACCAAAGGCGGAAAATGGCGGACCGCACTCGGGGCTGGCAGATGCGCCCAATGCGCCGCAGCGCGCTGAGAGCGCATTCGAAGCGAAGCCGCCGGAATAGCTGGATGGCCCAGTGGTCGAGCTTTCTGCGGGGCAAGGCGCGGGCCCAGGCACCAGCCGAGCTCGCTCGCTGCAACTGCAAACGTTGCGCGGCGCGTCGTTGCCATCCCGCCCGCGTGCCCCGGCGCAAATCACTTGGGCTCGCCCGACGAAGTTCGCGAACTTGGCCCGCGTCGTCGGCAAGATGTAGGAGGAAGCTGTTGTTTCGCCAGGCGTGCAACCAACCGGCCCGCCGCAAAGAGACGAACAAGAAACTGCTGGAAAGCCGCCGTGCCGCCCGGGCCCGCGCCTGGATCAGGAGCGAACCTCCAGCCTCGATGTGAACCGCGCGCGCTTTTACGGCCAATGAATGCGGCAGGCAAGTCCGAGGGCGAAGCGGGGGGCCCGGCGCTGACGAGATCCTTCAAGGGGTCTGCCGTGGCCCAATCAAACGGCATAGGAAAAAGCCGACGACGAGCCGAAGCCTCCGCCGCGGCGAGGGTCGGAGGACAGGGCCCCAACTGGCCGACATAGACCAGCGACGAAATGATGCATGCCCCGTGGCCCTTCACGGTCAAAAGCACCCCCGCCACGGCGCCCCCCAACTGGCCGGCGCGGTCGAGATACTTCTGGAAAATAATTGCGCCCAGGGCCCAAGAACACCCCTAGGTGCCTCGCCGCCTCCGCGATGGCCATGCCAGCCCAGCCGGGGGATCGCGCAGCTAACGCGGCACGCGCCCCGTCCGAGTCCAGCGGGCCCGTGGGAACCAACACCGTCGCGACGTTCAGCTTCACCCCCGGAATTAACATAACCTCCTCGAAGAAAACATCCAGGCCGTGCAAATGCTGTGCCGCCGCGGGCAAACCCGCGGCGAGGTCATCCGCGAAAGCTCTCCTGACGGCAGCGGGGAAGTGCCGCGCCATCCTCCTTAGCAGCAAGTCCGAGCACGCAGCGTAGAGCAGAGGGGCCAGGGGGCACCCCTGCCGAATCCCCCACGTCAGGGAGAACCCAGGGAAGCGGGCCCTGGCGAGACCCACCTCGCAATGGTTGTTCCGGTAGAGGGCGGTGGCGAAGGTGAAGAGCCACGGCGGCCATCCCAGGCTGCGAAAGAAGTTCAAGAGCAGGGCGTGCTCTATCGAAGGAAGTGCAGCGGCGAAGTCGAGGAACATGGCCACGCCTCCTTCTCCTTCCGCTGCTGCTTGGAGCATGGCCTCGTCCACGTCGATCGCGTTGCTCAGCATGGGGCTCCCTGGTAGAAATCCGCGCTGCTCGCCGGTGATCAGCTTCTCCAGCGCGGGCTCAATGGGCAGCCGGCATGCGCTGGCCAAAAGCCGGTTGTCTGTATTACAAAAAGATAAGGAGCGCACCCCGCCCGGGTCGAAGAATTCCTCGCCGTCGCTCGTCGCGCCGCTCGCCTTTTTCGGCAGGAAGATGAGGAGGCCCTCGTTGAAATCCGGGGCCACCTCTTCGAGCCAGCCTGAAGCGCCGCCCTCGCAGAGCACCTGGAAAGCGTCGACAACCGCGTCAACAGCCAAGTCTTCCACCCGGCGCCAGGCGGCATAAGGGGTCCAGTCTGGAACGAGTTGTTGGACGTCTGGGTGGCTCGTCGGACAGGGCGCTTTCGGAGACGCACCTGGTGAAGCTCATCGCGCTGAGGACCGTGAGCGGCACGGTGGGCCGCGTCGTCCTGCAGCCATCGCGCCAACGCGTCCACGCGTGCGCCTCGGGCCTTGAAGACCTGACCCCAGTGGTCCCCGAGCGCCTTCGCCATGGCAGCAGCATCTGTCAGGCACTCCGCAGTGGCCGCACGGACCGCCCGAATGCCTCCGACCTGCCCCAGGAGCAGCCGGTAGAGCAATGGCTGCGCCCGTCGTCGCCGTCTGATTGCCATCGTTTCCTCGCCCTCCTCGAGCTCCTCGCGGGCCTTGCCGAGCTCGCCAAGGCTGTGCTCCCGGGCGAGCTTCACCGCATGGTCGCGAACTGGTTGCAAGCCGCGCGTGGCGTGACATCGGGTGTCGTACGGATTCGGGAGGAGATCCAGGAGGCGCGAATATCGAGTCATGCATTGGGAAAGCACGCCCATGGCACTCGACCCGGCCGCCCTGAGCAAGCGCATGGTCACCCCCACACGGTCCTCCAAGCTAACGGCCTCGAACACAGACCCCGGGAGGGGCGTCGCGCACTGCCTGGCATGCTTCATGGCGTCCTTCATGGCGTCCTTCAGGCTGGAAGAGTCGGGGCGCTCCGCCACACTGTGGTGGAACTCGAGGCGCGTCTGCCTGTCGAAATCCTCGCGGCGCACCTGGTCGTCGGCGAGGGGCCGCTCGCTTTCGGGTAGACGCTGTGGAAGACGACGAGAGAACAAGGCCGCCCAGTGATCTGACAGCTGCGGCTTCCACTCGAGAGCGATCGTTTTGACCTCGCGGTCAAGCTGCTCCACGACATGCCAGTTGCAATAGATCCTGTCGAGCCGCGACCTGGCGCTCGAGGGCGCGAACGTCATCTCGGACTGGTGCATCTCCTCCAGCCCAACAGGGTGGCTGAGCACCGCCTGGAAGTGGCTCTCGTCGCGGTGGTTCCGATGGCCAGAAAGGCCTGCGTCGGGGCAGGCGCGACGATCCTGCACCGCCGAGCCCGAGTGGAAATAGCTCACGATGACGTCCAAGGCGCCGACCCTGCCGCGCAGCCGCGGCCAGAGGGCGCGCCCGGGCCACAAGGTCTGGAACTGGACCTCCTCAAAACGCGGCAAGAACTCCACCAGACACGAGCGGTGGGAGCGAAGAGAGCAGTCGCAGGTCCGCCAGGGAGTCAGGAGTAGCGGAGGCAGAAGATAGAGACGAACTCAAATCCGAAACGTGGTCTGGAGCATCACGTAGATAAGGATGAGACCGGCCACGGTGCCTCTAGCTCGGCCTCACCTGGGCGGGAAGGGTGAAGGGCGATGTCAATAGCCCACCCTGAAGAACCATCGGATGTCCAGAACTGAACTCCAGCATGCAAGCCCTGGTCCACTCGACCAGAAAGTCATCGCCGGTGGCGAGTGGCACCTCCTGGCATGCCCTCCGCCTCCAACAAGTCGTTGGTGATACGGAAGCCAACGTAGTCCGACCCAGCCCGCATCGAGGTCGGGGACGAGGAGCCGAATGCGTCCTGGAGCTCCCGAATCCACCGTGGCAAGGTGAATGTACTCGCCCGTCTGCGGGGTCCTGGCGTAGTCGGTCTCGCTGAGCGCCAGGCCGGTGACGTTGCAGACGTGCTGCATGATCAGTTTGAGCACCCCCCGCCCTCTTTGCCCAACTCCCCCATCACGATCAAATGTGCCATGCTGTCCGAATGCGACTCTTTTTAGTGCCTCTGCGGCGGCTAGCCGCCATCGCCTCCGGGGTCGCGGAGGGCGCAGCAATGCTGCGGCCCCCGCTACGAGACGCCTTCCACTTCAGACGGAAAAACGTCTCCGAGATATCCTCCTTGAGATGGCGCCCACGGCGGCGGTCCACACAGGGTCCGCCACGCCCGTGGCCACCGGCAGCTCTGCGCGGGGCGGCGCCAGGAGCTGCGAGCAATGCGGCCACAGGCGGTGCAAGTTTCAAAGAGAAGAGACCTCCAAGATGCATGGGCCCGCGGAGCCATAGATGTCCTGGCGCGCCTAGAACGCGTCCGCTGGCAGCCCCGCTCGACGAAGATGCTGAAAGAGAATATCAATATACAGGTCGGTGCACTCCGAGGGGCAGATGACGCCCAAGCAAATCCTCGGGATCTCCTGGGAGCCCAGCGGGCTACGTCGGCGCTGCCTGATCGTTGCACTCTCCTCTCCGGTCGCCTGCAGGAAGGCGAACGCCGCATGCAAGTCCTCGGCCTTCAAGCCGATCGTCGCCGCGCGCCGCGCCGGCAGCTGCGCCAAATGGGCATGGGGAAGATGTACTTGGGGAGCGGTGCGAGGTCCGTCACGGCCAAGGTGGAAAATTGAAACTTGTTTCTTCTTCGGGTGCAACTTGTTTCTCTTCGAGTTGTGTGCTTTCGTGGACCGTCGGTGGCAAGCAACGGGCGCGCCGGAGGAAAATCCCGCTACAGGTCTGCGCTTCGGCGCCTGCGCGCTGACGTCGAATTCGCTCGCCGGGCTGCGCGCAGGGCGTGAGCCTGGGAGGGTGGGAGTGCAGACGCGAATCCATTCGCTGCCAGCCGCGCGCACGCCCGTGCGCGTGCGGGCCCGCGCGCGCGCACTCGCACGCAACTGCGCGGCCGACTCCGGGAGCCCCGTGGAATCGGAGAGGCTGCTTCCGACGGCCTCCCGCCGGCGTCCGCCTGCGGGCCCGCCGCTGCTCTGCTAGCGCCGGATTTTGCCGCAGGCGAGACGCGCCGAGGGTGAGACGCGCCGAGGGCGAGGCCCTCTCTGGAATGCTACGCATGGGCGCGCGCGTACTTTCCGCGCCTGTCAACCGATGGTCGTGCTTCTCGTGCGCCCCCATCGCTTGCTTCTCACTGGTGCACGGTGCGTGCGCTATCAGGGGCCCTCGCCCCGATACCTGACAGCGCGGCTGGGGCTTCGGGCGGCTCAGCGGCCCACCTGCTACACGTCGAACTTCCCAGTCCCAACGAACGTCGCTGATCCACTGCCCATATCCCCCATTGCACGGCAATGGCAAAGGGGATATCAAGACCCGATGGGCAGAATGACCGGCTAAGGGGAAATAGGCGACGGCATGGCGCTTGTCAACCGCCAGTACGAACTCCCCTTCCTTCCCACTCCTGCTACAAATCCCGAGAAGCGCTTCTTGACGGGTCTCTGGAGCAGGCTGCGCCCCCTCGCTCCTGGCCACCCCCCCCCTCTTCCTCCTCCTCCTGCGAAGCGCGGATACGTGATCCAAGTCGAGGGCTCAAAGGCCCGCCCCCCACTAGATGGGATGGGCCCCAGGGTTCACAGGCCCATCCCCCTGATGGGATAGGGGAGAACGACGACGACGACGACGACGACGACGACCACGCCGACGACGTCCGCGACGCCAGACGACGGAGGACGACGACAACAACGACGACGACGCCGACGCCGACGACCACCACCACGCAACACCCACAAGGCCACGACCCCAGGGGGGGGGGGCATCACAAGGGGGCAGAAGGCATCAGCATGGGGGGGGTCTGGAGCCCTGGATCAAGTATCCATCCACCACCTAGGGAAAAAACATGTTGGAACTCCAGCAAGCGGTGGGCATGGGCATGTTTCGGCCCGCGTGGGCCCGAAAATCTCCGCGCCCACCGCGCCCCGAGGTCCCCGAAGGTCGATCTCCGAGGCGGCGGTTACGGATAAATCCCCACCAAAGACTTCCTACTACCACGACCCAAACCAGTACCACTATGACTGACTTCACTTCCACGTTGCTTGCTACTGCTACCACCGCTACCGCCACAGCTTGTAGTGAAACTGCCACTGCAGTTGCTGCCGGCGACAAAACCTGCCACCGTTCTGTGAGTCCTGCGCAGTGAGTACTGCCACGTTCTAAAATTGAGCACAGAGCCCCAATTGCCGGAATCTCCAAGGCTGGTCGCGTGGACTTCCCAGAGGGCAGAGAGCGACAGGACGACCGCAGAAGTTTTCAAGAGGCTACCAACACTGCCCAATAGGGCCCTAGAGCCCTCTTGGGTTCATCTTGGGCTGTTTCTGGGGCCCTGGTTGCTGGCGCAAGAGGCCAATGCCAGATGGCAACGAACGTCGGTGCACAAGTTCAACGCGCTCGGCTTCTCGGTCCGGAAGAAAAAACAACGAAACAAAAGCGCCCGCGACGGCCCCGAGGGACCCCCAACATCGTCCCAGGACGGCCCGAGATGATGGTTTTGCCGCGGGCGTCGTCTCCACTTAAATCCAACAGTCACCAGGGGGGAAGTCAGACTGCAGCGGCAAGGGAGAGGCCCCTTGAAGAGGGGCCGCGCTGCCACAACCAAGGCTCCATCCCAGCGGCAGCGCGGGGAACCCAGGCGTCGCGGCTCGGCATCGCAAAACGAGGGGGCCCGTCGCGACCGAGGAAAGGAATGCCCACCTTCTACGCAGGCACAAGGAACGCAATAGAACGGACCCCACAAAGATACCTAGTCTGCGTTGGAGCCGCCCCCCCCGATCTCTGCCACGAACCTGGGGGGCCTCCGCTTCATTCAATGCCCCGCGCTGAAGCAACGCCATGCAGACAATGACGGACTCGTCCAAAGAAGAGAAAGGCCTTCCTTGAGAAGGAGACCGGCGGCCTCGCTGCCCAACGCCCCACCCCGAGGACCGCGCCCCCCTGCAATCAGAGTCGAGCTTGGGGCGCGCGAGCCGGCAGATGCGAGAGCGAGCGTCCAAGGCACCACTGCCCTGGGGAGCGCTGCCACATCTGACCAACAGATTGCTGGGCTTGTCGCGGCCGCGATCCGCCTCGCACTTAAGACACGATCAACTTGGACGTATCAGAACAGAAAAACGAGATGCAGCTGCGTTCGGGCCCTTCGAGCCGGCGTGCCTCGCGATTACCTTCCCGCTTTGCCCGATGCCCTCGTGGCCCCTATCCACATTTGCCCGATGCCTTCCTGGCCCCAACTCTCTCATTCGCTCAGTGCCCTCAAGGCCGCCCCCTCGAATGGCCCTTCGAGCTCCATCTTAGCAGAGCGAAGCCGTTGCGACGCGGTGCCGCCGCGACGCGCCGCGGCGCTGCGCCGACGCGGGGCCCTGCCAATCCCGCGGCCGGAAGCCCGGACACGCGCCCCGAATGGGCCCCCAAGCGCACTTAAATTAAAACGGAGCCCGCAAGGTGCCCGGGATGGGCGCCTGCATTGGCCGGCCTCGCGCCCAAAAATGCGCCCCGACAGACAGCCCCGCTGCGCCTCGGAAGGGGAACGCGGCGACGGAAAATGCGCCCCGAAATAAGGCGGGCAAGCGGCGCGGGACATTCCCGCACCCGAACCGACCCTGGCCACACCACAACTCGAACACCACTCTGTTCTGGCACCACTTTGAGCGCCATTCTGGGCGCGGCACCAAAAATGTTGGGCGCCGCGGGGCCCGCGCCTGCGGGCGCGGACTTCCCCGGAACGGGCCGACGGCGGCCGCGCCGGGGAGGGCGCCTGCGAACCCGATCGGGCGTGGGCACAGGGCCCCGAGACCAAAGACGTGAATCCTCGAATCCACGAGCCAGGCCCCTCGGGCCAACGATGCAAGTCCGCGGGGGCAGCATCGCGGGCCCTCAGGGCCGACGGCGGAGCCCCTGGAGGCAACGATGCAAGGTCGAGATGTTGCGCTCCAGCATCGCAGCTGCGCGTGGTGTCTGAAGCGAGGCGCGCGCCGAGGGACAGAACATCTCGTCGCGAGCGCTCTGGCGCACGTCGCGACACGAGGGATGATGGGGCACAATCGTTTCTGGGGCATGCCCATTCGCGGTCTTAGGCCCGCCCTGTTGTCAACCCGCATAGAAAGAATGCGCGGTAAGGGTGCAGAGGGCCTTGGAAAGCCCTGACGGACACTTTGCGAGCGGGTCGCGGCCAGCGAAAGCGGCCAAGGATGGGCCGAAGGGGAAGGATGCAAGGGTGGCCTTGGAGAGTGGTTCGCCTTTCCTATGCGGTATGGCTGTACTATGACAGCTGGGAAAATTGTCCACGTTGATGGCGAAAGCGTCTTCCACTTCGTCTTCCAAGACGTCCAGGACGGCAGCAAAAGCAATAACCAATAACACGTAGTTGCCTTCTGCCTCGACGAGACCCGTTCGCAGTCGCAAAACTCATTTTTGCTGTGTAGCAGGGATATTGCAATGTCTCTCGTAATTGGACCATGTAACCTGCAGGCGCATGTCAGCTTGACGGAGCAGCTTGTTGTGGGCTACATTGGTTTGGAACTGAAGCGGGGCCGAAAGAGCTGGAGTGCGACGAACATCCGCCTCCTTCTTGTAGCGATGAAGCGACTAGCCGGGATTTCTCCACCGCGTTCCAAGAGCGCTGCCAACTGCTCATTCTCTTCCCGCCAAAGACCTGTTAACCGCTGGTTTGGTGAGCGGCCATTTTGCTGCTGATGACTGCCACCTTCATTTTCGCCCGAACCACTCCAATATCATGCGTTCTGTGACCATGGCGGCTCGCAGTGTTTGCGCCGCGGCCAAGACCACCAGTCCACCCTGCGTCCACATGATCCGCATATCCACCTGGCTGTGTCTCCCCCCCACCACTCCGACTTGTCAGCGGGAGAGCCCTGCAGCTGTAGCCCAGCATACAAAGGAAGCCCGTTGCATCGACCTGTGCCTGCCGTGCGCCTCCTGCGGCCCCATTGGACCAGGACCAGAATGACCGCCAAAGGCGTCCGCAACACACGGCCAAGGACCGCCGCCCCCTTGCGACATGAAGAACGGCGCAAACACGGAATGCTGGGAACGAGAAATCGAAACGGCCACCAGGCGCCGACTGCAGTGCCGTTCTGAAGCTCGCAGTCGGAAGCCCATGCGGGCCAGAACGGCCCAGGCCGGCCCAAGAGGTCCCAAGATCGCCGAAGAGGCCTTCAAGGGGGCCCCAGAAGAGGCCCAAGAAGGGAAACTCGAAGTTACATGCCGAGCCTCTCACCCCAAGATCGCATCCGAGATCACCAGGGCGCTCCGAGACCCCAAAGATGGCCTAAGAGGCCCAGCGGGCTCCAAAGAGCCCTCCAAGAAGTATCCAAAGAGACCCCCAGAAATATATACGATGACTCCAGTCCACAGGCGACGCTCGTTGGCAGATGGCCACCAGATACAACCTACGATCGTATAGATACCAACTTGTGAGGACTTCTGCAATCTGACCGCTACGAAGAAATTGCTACGATCTACGATTTACTAGAACATGCGTCAACTACACCAACAGTGCTGCTGCGGTGGATGAGCAGGCTGCTGCCACCTCAAATTGTAGTTCGGATGCGTGCTACGCCGTCCGCAGCGTGACGTACAACGAGCTACGCACTACGACTACTATGATTACGAATACTACTACTACTACTACTACTACTACTACTACTACTACTACTACTACTACTACCGACACTACTACTACTACTACTACTACTACCACCACTAATACTTCTACTACTACTATCACGACTACTACGACTACTACGACTACTACTACTACGACTACGACTACGACTACTACTACTACTACTACTACTACTACTACTACTACGACTACGACTATTACAACTACTACTATTATTACTACTACTACTACTACAGCGACTACGACTACTACGACTACGACTGCTGCTACTATTACTGCTACAGCAACTACGCCGAAGACGACTACAACTACTACTACGACTGCTACTACTACGACTACTACGACTACGACTACTAGTACTACTAGTACTATTACTACTACTACTACTACTACTACTACTACTACTACTACTACTACTACTAGTACTACTAGTACTACTGTTACTACTACTACTACTACTACTACTACTACTGCTACTACTACTACTACTACTACTACTACTACTAAAACTACTACTACTACTACGACTACTAGAACTAGTACTAGTACTAGTACTACTACTACTACTACTACTGCTACTACGAATGCAGCGACTACGACCACTACGACTACGACTGCTGCTGCTATTACTGCTACAACAACTACGACGAAGACGGCTACAACTACTACTACTACGACTACGACTACTACGACTACTACGACTACTACGACTACTACTACTACGACTACTACTACTACTACTACTACTACGACGACTACTACTACTACTAATACGACTGTCACTATTCTGATTCCTCCTGCTACTACTACTACTACTACTACTACTACTATTGCTTACGCTTGCGGTTACTACGACTACTACTACTACTGAAACTAAAACTGCTACGACAACTACGAAGACGCCGACGACTACACCTACTACTACTGCCGATGATACGACGACGACTACTACTACTACTACTACTACTACGAATACTACGACTACTACTGCTACCACTGCTATACTACTACTACTGCTACTACTACTACTACTACTACTACTACTACTGCTACTACTACTACGACTACGGCTACGACTACTACTACTGCCACTACTAGCACAGATCCTAGTACTACTTCTACTACTACGGAAGCTACCACTGATACTGCC